>BMAO01024692.1:0-164020 GCA_019973975.1 Trichonephila clavata
AAATAAATAAACGAATCATTTTAAAGGGAGGCATGAGTCTGGCACTACAGTAACGAATTTTCAACATTTGGTATCTATATTGGCAGGTTAGTAATGTCAAGCTTTCTTTTTTGTTTTGGAGATTAGCAACCGCGCTGAAGCTCCTTCTGGGTAGGAAAAGTGATTAAAAACGTCCTCACAATATTCCATAATTTGGGACAAATAATAGGTTTGCCTTTTTTAAGCCAAAATTTTGCTGATATCCATTTCCAAACTTTCAGATCTTTGTTAGTGCTTATTACGATCAGTCCGTATTATAATGGGGCATTTTTTTTCAATGTAACCATATGAATTCTGTGGTATTACTATAGTCAAAGCATTCTAAAACCTTGTTTCAAAATCTGAAAAAAAAGCATTTAAATGTTGAACGTAGGTTAAAACGTCCTGAAAGATTCTGTGACATACTGAGGAAATTCGGGACCTCCAGTATCATACTTCATTAGCTTATCTCCGGAAAGAAATACTGAAATGGTTCTTGTTTTAATAAAACTTATGTTGTCACCATGTAAGTGCAAATTAACCCTATTAAATTTAATAAATATATTTGTAAAATAGGTAAAATGTGTGGTTTCCACTTGATTAAATTTTCTTTTAAATTTAAAATCACCATCTAGTGTATATAAGAGCCACTATCATACACCCCCATTTACACCTCATGGACCCCCAAATAATTTTTTTGCTGACGTGGACCCCTTGCAGGTCGTCATAGACCCCTGGGGGTCTATATAGACCACTTTGGGAATCACTGATCTAGATCTAAAAAATTTCTTTACAATATGTTTATCTAGAACAGAGGTTCCCAAACTTTTTTGTCTCATAGTCCCCTTGTCATAATTTTCGGTTTGGGGTAGACCCCCTACTTACCTAACAATGAATTTTTGCAAATTCATCAACTTAAATGTCTTTTTGAGAGCTGGTACAGAGCTATACTTTAAAATATTTAAATTTCTAACTGCAGTGAAGGATAGAGTTTTAAACCTAAGACACACATGTTAACTAAGTAAACATTTAATTAATACTTTAAGAAACTGCTACATTAAGTAACTGAGCAACAAACAAATGCTTTTAACAGGTGAGATGAATCTGGTGCTTCTAAAATTGCTGATATAAGTTTCTAAATTTTACTTTAAGATCTTCTTAGTGCCTATTCCGATCAGTTCCTCTTGTAATATGACATTTTTTTTCTTTCAATGGGACCGTATTAATTAACTGCCTATTGTAGCATTACTATATATATAGTCAAAGCATTCTCAAACCTTGTTTCAAAATTTGAATAAAAGGCACTTAAACGTTGAATGTGGGTTAAAACGTCCTCTACCTGTCAAATTGTGTTACAAATTGAGAAACTAGGAAAATTCGGGACGTCCAATATAATAACTCCTTAGCTTAATTTTGGCAAGAAACGCCGAAATGATGGTCCTTGTAACTGAAAATTAACTTCTTTAAATTTAGTAAATAAATCTGTTAAACAGGTAAATTTAGTTTCCACTTGATTAAATTTTCTTTTAAAATTAAAGTCATGATCTGGTTTAATGAGAGTCACTATTGTAGACCCCTATTTACAACTCATAGGCCTCCAAATTATTTTTGCGCTGACGTGGCCCCCCTGCATACTGTCATAGACCCCTTTGGGATTCACTGATCTAGAAGAACTCACAATTTTGTATTGTTAATATTACAAGGATATTATTTTTTCCTAAGACAACATGAATTTCCTTATAATATACCTAATATTAAAAAAAAAGAAAAACAGTTTTTCTATATTCATTTCAGATAGAAATCAGTGAATCTCTGATCAAATAACATAATGAAACTTTTTTTCTGATTATATCAACTTAGAATATTAGTTGAAAAAAGTATCAGCACACAAGGAAGATAATTATTATACTCATACGACTGTGAGAGTAAACAATTATTGCATTTTTAAAACAATTAATTAATGCATTATGTGATATACGCAATGATGTGCATGCGTTCTCCTTATATGATTATGTTCTTATATGATTTACTTATTACTATACGAAATTTTTAATTCAAGTTGAACCTAATATAATGCTTTTTTTTTCAATGAAAAGCTCATATACTACCAGTGGTGTAACCGAGAATATTAGCCCCCCCCCTGCAAACTCAGGTTTTGGGCTCCAAGCCGGATCCTATGTACTTGGTATCACTCAGACTTTGGGCCCCGTAAAGTCCTGCCCCCCCCCTCGCGTTACGGGGGTTGCGGGGGTGTACGTTACGCCACTTTATATTACTTCTATATTTAAATAACTTTCAAATATTACAGTTTCATTAGATTAACTGATACTACTTTGTAATTGTATTTATCTTAAATACTCGTTTTTATGAATCTAATATAAGCAGTGCATGTGTAAAAATTGAAGTTCCGTGTAAAATACCTTTTTTAAATAATTTTTTCTTCATATTTTAAAGTGCAAATTCTCACACTTAAGCAGAATACCACAACTACTTCACAATTGCAATTGAAATTCGAGAAAATGATGAAGCTCAAGGATATTCAATTGCTTAAAAATAATTAACATAAAAAGATGTCCTGGCTATTTAGTTACTTACATATTTTTTTTTTAAAAAATAAGTGTATTAAATTCCATAAAATTTTGGTTATTGGTGTATCTCAGGAATTTTAGAGATATAGTTAAGGGATTTCAACGCTTTTTCTTCATGAGAAAATCTGATCCATTCAACGATAAGTGCTTTTTTTCGCTTTCTTACTTGACTAGGTATGTCAAAAATGATGCGTATGATAAATGATTCTTCATATCTAGTTTTGAATCAGAGATCGAAAATGATTGTTTCCCTACTAGAGAATATTTTATGAAAGAGTCATGCGGACATTTTTATTGAATTCAATGACTGATATTTCAGTGTCACATATTACGGGTAAAATATTTTATTAAAAAAGACTAAAATATTAGCATATTATCGAAATTAAAAATTGTTTATATTCTATAACAATTTCAAAAGGAAAGGCAAATTTTAATACTTTATTTTTATATACGGTTTCATATGGAGAAAAGATTCAGATCATATTTCAAAAATGCATACCAGTATTTAATTAACATTCAGAAATAAATTTATTTATTTAAAGATACATTTCCAAATATCGTATAATTATCGACTTATTATTATTAATTTTATGCATCTAAACTTAAAATATGGGGATAAGAAGCTATATGTATAGTTTTTCTTGATAACCAACACAACAAGGCTTAAAATTTTTAAAATGCGATACTAAAATTTAGAATTTGCTTGCTATCGATTCCATTTTGATAAAAAAAAACAAGCAATATAAAAAAATTTTAATCAATTCCTACTTAAGTCAATAAAGAAATTTTTTGTTTTTGTTACTTTTTATTAACTAATTACATTTATAATATAAATAAGTGTATGCATATGACAATCATAGTAATAAGTGGCAAGACAGAAAGCGGTTTTCCATTCTATATATGGTGTTGGACTATTAATTTTGTGTTTATTACTATTTACTTATTCATCAATCCCATTCTCAGAAATTAGGCCATCTGAGGAAGACCTGTGGATTAAAAGTCCAACGCTCTATCCATTGCGCTACAGGGACAAAACGAGAGATTTTCCACTTTTTTGGTGTTGAGCTAATATTTTTGTATGCTACTATTTATTCATTAATTAAACTTAATTAATGATTTAATGCTTGAAAAAAACTGTATTAACATCAAATGTCCTCCACTACAATTTTTAAAAAATATATCTGAACTTGAGGGGATGAATAAAAGGCATTTTATGTAACGATTGAAAATTTAAACAAGATTATATAAATACACATATATATACACGCACATACACGTATATATTTATTTATAGGAAGAGTGAGAACTAATAATAAGAATTGAAAAAGAAAAACGTTTTGTGTAATTATTTATCCCTTTGAATGACTTTAAAACTATTTGTATAAGGCTATAACTTTAGACACACAGATTATCTTTGCATAATCCAGAATAATCAAGTCTAAATTAGAAAATGCTACAATATTAATTTTTTTATTTGAGTCACCATAGTTATTTAAAGCACGTTGTAAAATATGCTGACCTTTTTTCGTTTTCGAAAAACTTCACTTTCCTGTTTAAAGAGTATTTTAAAATTTCGTTATTCTTTACTTAAAACCATGGGATTAAAAATCCATTTTACATCTGATTAAAAAGATATATATCTATTAAAGGGGTTTTATAATATAGTGAAGCGTAAATAAATTTATCGCTTTCAATTATGTTTCAGAAGTATTATTAAATGAATTAGAAGGAACTTATTATAAAGTTAAAATATATTCGACATTTATTTACTCTTGTTTATACAATTCTTGATTTCCCCACCATTGCTATTCTGATAAACATAATATTCACAAAATTTTCAGTTGACGTGTTTCCAACCAACAGAACATGCAACCGCTTTAATAGTAACATGGGGTTTGTAATGCACGTAATGGTATAGAAAAGTACACCTTACAATTCTAAAAACGTAGGAGTTAGTCCAGTTACAATCAAGCGAAAACAGCTATGATACATTAAGTTTGTATGTACATTGAAAATGTTTAGTTTATATAATATTTGTATTACTCATACAAAAGTGTAAACTTAGTTATGTTCCAAATCTCTTTACTGCAGAAACAATAGATTTTTTTGTGCAACAGAGAAATACCTCAAGCGTTCCGGTGTGCAAAAATAAATAAATATCTGGAACATATTTTAATAACGTTAATTTTTAATTCTAATAGTCAAAAGGATAAGGTAGCACAAAACCATACTTATGTGATTACATGAAAGAACTGTGCTGAAAAAATTTATTTTTATAATCTACACTGGTGTCCAAAAGTTAAGCATAAATCGTAAAATGCGAAAAACATGGAGTAAATATTCGTAAAATTATTCCAAATTTCTTGCGGATATTAATTGGGGGAAGACAAAACATTAGGTTTATGCAAAACTTTTCAGTCGACTACGTCCTGCGCGAAACACCGGCGCATGTCGGAACGCGGAGAAACCGATTCACGCAGCATAGGCAGTTCAGACAAGTTTCGTGCAACTGCTGTGCGAAGGAACGTTGTTAACAATCAAACAAGGTGAATGACGGCACAAAGACGCCAGATGGACATGTTTACAAAAGGAAGAATCGTTGGAATGCTGGAATCCTCACGATCACAAACCGAAGTGTCTCGAATTCTGAATGTGGACTAGTCTGTGATCTCAAGACTATGGCAGAGGTTTCGAAGAACGGGAGATGTTACGCGACAACCAGTATCAGGTAGACCAAGAGTCACAGCCCCTCGCCAAGACCGATATCTGGTAATAAGGGCGTGACGTCAGAGGGGCAGTTCTGCCAGAGCACTGGGTTTGGCGCTCACAGTCGCCATAGGAATACGAATTTCGAGACAAACTGTTTACAGGAGACTCAATCATGCTGGCCTGGATGCCAGAAGACCAGCAGTTTGCATTCCCCTGACGTGTGTGCATAAACGCGCTCGTTTGAACTGGAGTTTGAAACATCAACATCGGAGTGTGGGAGAGTGGGCCAATGTGATGTTCAGTGACGAGTCCCAGTTTAGTCTGAGTAGTGAATCTCGGCGGGTAACGATATGGAGGGAACGTGGAACACGTTTTGGACCAAGAAACATAACGGAAAGACATCATTTTCCACCAAGGGGAGTAATGGTATGGGCAGGCATTATGATGGACGGTCGCACAGACCTCCATTTCTTTGACACGGGGTCTGTGACTGCTCAAAGATACAGAGACGAAGTTCTTGAGCCTTATGTTCGCTTGTTTCGAGGTGCTGTCGGTCCTGACTTCATATTCATGGGTGATAATGCGCCAAGTCACCGAGCGGTGCTGATTGATGCCTTCCTTGAAACGGAAAACATCCAGCGCATGTCGTGGCCTGCGAACTCCCCTGATTTAAATCCTATCGAGCATGTAGGGGATATGCTCGGGAGACAAATTGCAGCCCTTTCGCATCCATCAAGCTCTGTTACAGAACTGAAGAGAGCTCTCCAAGAAGCTTGGAACCGTTTGAGCCCACAACTCATTCATCTCATAGCAAGTATGGTAAATTGCTGTGCTGCGTGCCTGGCTGTCAGAGGTGACCACACGCCTTATTAAACTGCAGCATCAGTATTTTATTTAATGTTTTCTTTGATTTTTTCTTTAAAGTATGAATCTTTGCTGTGCTCAGTTTTCTTTCAAGCTGCTACTTTGGATAATAAAATTAATTATTATCATTCTTTTGATTTGCTTCCTTATTTTATAACCATTTTACACTCGCATATCACGTTTCCCTCCATTCTGATTTACAGTTCCTTCTTTATTCACATAATTATCAATTATATTTAACTTTTGAGCACCAGTGTATATTAATAATACTAATGCCAATATTTTTAAGTATGTATTGATTATTAATAATACTAATATTATTTCATATAAATAGAATGCTTGTATTAATTATGTCTTAATACATGTATAAAATATATGTATAAAAATTGTAACTGATAAATAATTCTAATCTTTTATAATATAATCAAAACCCTTACATAAACTTCCAACGAACTTTGATTCAGTCTAAAAATGCTAACATCATGTTTTAAATCTTTAATTCCATAAGATTCTCGATCTTTAGTAAAGAAAATTTTGAATATATTCTTTTGGAAAAGAATTACTCTCCCAATGTAAAACTTCGCATTTTATTAAAAAGTAACATTCTTACCATTTTTTCTTTTGTTTTAATCTCTAAGCATATCTGTGATAGATGTATCAATATTTATTTTACTAATTTATATTTTATATATTTTATTGTAAAAATTGTTATCATTTAATTGAGAGTTTCTCAAACTGTGGGGTGCGCCCCCGTAAAGGGCGCAAGCAAATCGAAAACGAAAAAATTATTAATTTACAGAAAGAATGCAAGACAAAATACATTCTGACATCATAAAAATTAAATACACATTTACACTGATAAAATAAACTTCCAAATGTATCATTACTGCACAATGTATTTGATAAACAATTTATCACTACTAAGTTAAGAACAAGTTTAATAATTACCAGTGAAGCCGTGTGTGTGTGTGTGGCCTTGTTGTATATGTATAAATTATACACTAAATGTAATGTTGAAAGTATATACGGTTTATAATTAAAGTGGTATTGATGCTTTAGTGTCAAAGTATATTATTATCAATTTCAATATATTGTTATTGTACAACGGGGGTGCGCGATAAAAATTATGATTCAAAAATGGGTCGTAAGTATTGAAAGTTTAAGAAGGATTGGTTTAATCTAAAAATTCATTACAACATTCAATAAATTTCTTGAAACCAATTTATACTTTTTAGCCAAATTAGTGTGAAATAGTTCAATAATAGTGTAAATTCTAATTTAGTTTATTATTAAATTAGTCTTAACTTCTAATTACTTATTCTTCAAAATGCGAGGTCACGGTAACGGACATGCGGATCGTGAATTCGTAGCTGACATTGTTTGTGCAAGTCGTGGTGCTACTAAAGATACGTAGTGCAGAGAGATTGATACACATTAAACACACACATTTCGAGCTTTAAAGTTTTCACGTTGAAGTGGTGTGAAACTTTAGAAGGGTGCCAACCCTGAGGTCTTTTTCGTCATTTGACCTAGATTCAAAATTACGAAGTACATCACCGAAAGTTCTCGTGTAACTTCGAAATTACTAAACGATCATGTTTAAAATGCAATATCATTCCTGAACATTTGGAATAGTCCCTCAACTTTTACCCCTTTGCATTACTATTGACCCAAAATAGTATGTAGAGAGTATTACATCCTTTGTGTAAGGCACAGTTTTTATTTATCCATAAGCTTGTTTCAAACATCGAAAAAGAAATTTTTCTTTTTTACAAACTTTATATCATACAATTATTCCGAGAATGTTATAGAATATTTGTAGTGCCATTAAGGGTAATTTTGGAATAATGAATGAGACAAGAGTCGTGTGCCCGCCCACAGAAAAAACTCATAACTCAGCCCGCAGTAGGATAATCGCTGTATTTAAGGACGTATTTGACTTCTAACGCATTGTTTCGTTCTTATTTATATTACAATTATATCGAGTGCAGAAAATATAGAAGATATACCTGACTCCCTAAGCAAACATGAAAAATGAGAAAGTTGGCGTAGTTTTTCTCTCCAATTTTTTTATAGTGTAAGTTTATCTTACGCATGGAAAATGGTACTTTTTTTTATAGAATATTCTGTATTTTTGACTAACAGTCTAAAAAAATCAAGCAACGTGTTACTTCGGATGATTTTATTTTGAATTTAATTTTATTGGGCCATCATACTTGAGGTACATATCCATAAAATGCAATGGACCACATAATTTTGGTACACATGATGATGTTCGCATTCGAACTGTCTTTAATTTAAAACCTTCACTCAATGTACATGAACTTGAAATACTTTGTTAGAAAGATATGTTTTATTATTAATAACTGACTCCCATTAATCCTTAGGGATTACCAAATAGTATTATATTAATCCTTCCTGCTTGAAATCGGTCAATATTTTCTTCGTTTTTCTTTTCTTTAATATTTCTATAATTTTGTATTTCGTGCTTCTTTCTCTAAAGGACTTACTTTCTATCCAAAAACTTGTTCTTTCTCTATTATTGAATCTTTTCCTTGAGACCACCCAGTGGAGCACATAAGGGGGGGGGGTGTCATAGGGGCTGGACAGCCCCCCAAAGCCCTTGAGTTTTTTCGATTGATGATAATCGTATATATATATAACGTAAAATTTAATTAAGTACTTGTAATTAACAATTTATTTTATTAATTAATGCTAACTATTAATTCAATAATTTATTTCTTATTGTTTATCAGAAGACTTTCAGAAGTTGGGGGACTTTCGACCGTGGCTACCCCTCTTGAAAAATTTTTGTGTGAGGTACTGCGAAAGCCCCTTTCTCTTAGAAAATATATTCCTTAATCTTACGTCTAAATTCCACGTACATATTTGTAAAGTTTTACAGGATATACTTAATCACTAATAAATTTATGATAATTTGACGCAAATTGGTATGTTTTTATCCAATATTGTCCTTGTGGCAATAAAACTAACTAATCAAACATATTTCGTCTCATTCTGCTATGCTCAATGTTTCTGTGTTTTTAACTTTACATGTTTCAAAGAGGAAAATTTCATGTTTTAGGAATGTCTCTAATCTTTAAAGATACCTCTTACGATATAATATCTATAAATCTAATAATTAAATATAATGCAGCAATCTTAATATGTTTTTAATATTAAAAATTATGAAGAAAGGAAGTTTTTAATTTTCTGTTCTTCATTCAATCATTAATCAACATTTGCACTTGAAAGTTACCATATCCCTCAACAAAAATATGTATTTATAACAAAAGAAGGAAAATGTTCCGCACAAGTTTGAACACCGCGCATTCCCATTAAATATTTTATTCAGATTAAAAGAAAGAGATGTAAGCATGGGTCTATTAAAATGGACAGAAAAAGGAACTTATCGTTTTAAAGTTAAAAAATATATGAGAACTTCAAACAGAAATTTTAAAAAAGGTACAATTCACCGCAAGTATTTTTCTACGATTATCGCAGTAATTTTACTGCATAATCAAATCCCGAATGTTTATATAAAAATAGAATGTTCTATGACAGTAATATTAAATGTCAGTATACTCGTAAATAAAGAATTTTAGGTATGATAGCATGGTAGTTTGGAAAATATAATTGTACACTGGTGTGCAAAAATTAAGAATGAAACTGTTATTTTCCTAAGGTAACATCATACAAGTGTCCCAAATTGATACAAGTAATACCATAAAATCTCAAAATGAACATGAGGGAAAAAAAACTTTCAACGGAAAAAATGAAAAGGACAGAAAGAAAATGTATTGAAAAACCAGATTCGGATACAATTAAAGAGAACATCACGAAGATAAACTGCGAATACTTTTTTACACTCTAATATATGAACTTGAGAATGGAGAGTCTAAGGACAATAGCGAGTATCAGTGACTATCTTCCTTGGAAGATGCGAAGGTCCGTATGAATACAAAGTATAAAGAGAAACTCCCTTACCACCAAAACTGGTCATTATCGATGATGTTGAAAGGATTATTGCTTGTTCCAAGCGCTCTCCAAATGTATATCTAGAATCGCTAGTCAAATTAAATTACATAAAGGGTACTAAACTCTATTGTGAATTTGCCTGTTCTTGTGCCTTCAGAACTAAAGAAAATCCAGTTTTCGATGAACATATATTAATGGTATACACTATATTCATCAAAATTCTGCCAATAAACCTCCAATGTACTCCTTTTTATCCATAGTAAAAAGGAACATCGATCGCCCAGTAGTCTGTTTAATACGTCTTGTGATTTCTCCTGTTATCTACCATCTGTCCCATCTCACCTGCAGGACAAAATCCGGTCACCCTCCACCATGAATGACCACGACTCCACCATCCTGCTCTATTCTTTTTCGCCACATGTCCAGTATGTCATACTGTATATATATATATACACACATATATATGAATATCCTACCATGCATGCCCTCGTCCCCTTAATGGTCTGTTCTGTCCACTAGATTCACTGATGAACTATTTTCTCAGTTTTGTCCTTAATTTTTGTTTTCGGTATGTAACTGCAATTTTCCGTCTGTAGAACTATAGCAGAGATCTTCTAAATCCGTCGGTAATAAGTTGTTGTCCCAATTTGGCCTAATAACATCGCATAGACAACGTAGAATAACGGAAACTGTCGCAGCCTTATCCGATGATGCCTCAATGTCTTCAAGTTCCTTTGAAGCTTACCCCTTCTTTATGAACACCTAATCATCTTTTTTCTCTGTCATGTGAGATTTGTTGTCTTTTATCTATATCTATTTCCCCACCCCCACCTTTTAACTTGCGTCATAATCCTAGATATGTACTTGGGGTGGCACTTATTCTTATTTACATGGTTATAAGTTTATTGATACGAGTACGTATTTAGCGCATCTTAGCTCCCAATGGTCTTTGTGTCTATAAAGCCAATCAACCGGAATCATCGCAAGATTCGAAACAAAGTGAAGATTTTCTTTTAAAAAAGTACAATTCACCAAGTTTTGCATAAAATTGCTGACAGTAAACCGTAGTGTAGTGAGTTAAACAAAATATATATAGTATAATTATTATTTTGTATGATAATTTGAAAAAGATTTATAATAAAAGGAATAATTCCCATCACTTCAGCAACGATTCGTCATCATCCAACAAGACGTTTATCTCAAAATTTCAAAATAAATCTTCGCTCTTGTCATTCTCAACCTAACCATCTCCCAGTCGTGTGCTTCCCTAAGTAATTACACAAACCGATAAAAGCACGCGAAACAATGGAAACAATTCAAAAACGGAAGCGATTGCCAAACAACTAATCTCGGCAGATCATATATCACTGAGAGAACCCTCTTTAAAAATGATTTAATAGGTTTAGAAAATGATTCTTGCCAAAAAACATAAAACAAAAAAGGCATCGGCTTTTCAATATGTTGATACAAGAGAGTCGATGCAAAAAAGACGATCCAACTAACGAAGAGTAGGGGGAGGGAAGGGATAGAGAAATGAAAAAAATTCCATTTAGATCGCTTCCGTTGCATTGAGTGGCTCATCGTGTGTACGCTATCTGGCCATCTTACCTTTTGTGCCAATTTAATAAACGAGAAGCAATGGTTAGGCCATTAGTAGCAGATGGTTGATGGGACGCGCTTGGGTGACCACAGTCACCCTCCCTCGTGCCCCCTGTCACCCTTTTCATTAAGAAGTGAGGATGCCACGCGCAGCTCACGTGTGGAGGCAGGGGGGGGGGATGCAGAACTAGTAAGTTTCGATATAGAAAAAATAATAATAATGGCTCCGTGAGAGTTGGATCGTTTCTGTGGTTTTGGTGTAGGAGTATGGTACACCAGGTGGTCAATGGTTGGGATTGTGGTTTTGGAAGCTCAACGGATGGAACAAGATAGATTGAGTTGTATTGTAACTGACTTACCCGTGTTATGCTAGAGGCTATTATAATTCGCTTAAGGTATCTGAATACTCTCAAATTCTGAATTTTGCCAAAAATCGACAAATTTTCTTATGATTTTATTTTATAGGCCATCTTATTAGCTTTATAAAAATACCAAGTTTATCACTTTCCGTTCATTAGAACAAAAACTACAAGTGTTTTAGTAAAAGCAGATGTCATTATGTTAAGCAAGATGTCATACTTTAAAAAGCGTTTTACTCGAAATGTGATTTTTTGAAAGTAATCCAACGAGGCCAGCGATTGCTAAAAAATATCTGAAAATAATTAACTGAAATTTTTTCTGTAAGTTCTATATAATAGTAAAATTGTCTTAACCTTCAGATTTATCAATCACTGTTTTATTACAAAATTTACAGTCCCTTATGTGAATATAATCACTGTTTTTTTAAGCAATTTCATATAATAACTGAGATAAAGTGCTCTAATTTTTGTAAAAAAAAGAAAATATCTCCTATCCTGAAGGTCACTTCAAAAATGAATAACACAGTAGCCTCATTAGTATGAAAAATTGAAAATATGTTTATAAACCTTTGGTACAGAATGGGCCGCGTTTATGCTATTTTTGTCACTTTTTACCTGTTTTTTCCCGTTTTAGTAATAATAATTTCTTTTTCTCTGCTAAATTTTAGCATATTTTTCATAAAATGTACTAAACAAATCTAAAAATAGCAAAAAAAAATCCCCATGTCTCCATTTTTTTAAAAAAAAAGTTGTTGCATCTAGTCGGATACCTTAATAGACTCGTGGCTTGGTAACTAGCTCAAGGAAATACTCGTATTCCTGCATGATAGTGTTGTCATATGTCTAGTATCAGATTGAACGTTACTTCAAGATAGTGACACCTTAATCTGATTATAATATGGGGAAAATACCTTCAGTTATTGGGTATTTGAGTTGATCGAGCATAAGTTAATGTAACAAAAGTAAGCGGAGAGCATCAAGCATTACTAACAGTACAAAGTATAGAAGTTCGCTAACTCTTTGTCTTGTATATAAGTTCAGTGACAACACTAACACTGAGCTTCGAACATTTTTGCACAAATTTAAACTCTTAATTACAAAAAAGCCATGTAATAATAATTGCGGTTTCAAAATTGGGAAAGAAATCCATATTATTTTAAAAGGGAGAGCTTTATATGTTGTGTTATAAAATAATATGAAGTTATATTAGAAAAATAAAGGAAATATCAGTTGTGCTTTGCATTGATGATTTTTTTTTCATCACAAAGAAATACCTAAACATACTTGTCCTTTTATTTGGCTAGAATGAATGTCACATTAAGGCTTATAAGTGGTTGTTGTAAATATAATCTCTATAATTTTTTTTAAAACTCGGGTTAAGAGCCAATGTCAACATCCGAGCTGGTACCTCATATCTGTACGTCAAACTTCAAAAAAAAATTAGCTAAAATACTGAAATTGCCAAGTTAAAAATAAAAGAAACTACAGAAAAATACCAAATTTTTGTGAACAGGTGAAATTATATGCAAGAAATATCAACACTTGCGCTAACTTTAATGTTCTATTAAATGTATTAAGTACTTTTGCGATATAATTAACATTTCTTGTAAGTGAATTTCTGAATCTATAAATAATTAATCAATTGAAAAGATTAATCCATCAACAATGCCATGTGTGTATTTTAAAAAATAAACTGATTTCAACAAAAAAAATTATATCAACCAACATCAGAAAGATAAAATACTAAATTTCATGTTTTTTTACCATCACATTCAGTTTGAATCTCGCAATCACTGGAAGAGATTTCTTATAATGTATTCAGCTGCACCCTAAATATCAAAGGAAATTCTTTTCCTCAATTCATCAACAATTGCAAATCTAAACAAGAAATAAAATTTATTGATTTTTTAAGCAAATGTTTGACATAAATCTTTAAACTACCAAAAATTCCTACTTAAATTCACCTTACTGTTGCAATATGCATTTCTCTTCGTGTTCCTTATCTGTAAATATCAATAATTGCATATTATCTTGCGTGCACTCATAAAGCACCCTCGATTTCTTCCTTATCATTACGAAACACATACAACGTGAATTAAACGTGATCTAAATTATCCTCCTTTACTTTGACAGATCCGTGTCGAAATTTCAACACGTGTCATAGCATTCCAAGGTGGCGAAAAATAATCGAAAGTTATCTTCAACACTATCCTGTCTGTCCATCAGAGTACAGTGCACCTTTGGCCTGATATCAAAGAGGGCCTTGTTCGGCCATAATTGGGATTCTTTTTCTTTTCATTGGTTGATAGGGGCTCGAGGAAAGGCAGGTCTAATTTTTTTTCTGATTTTCTTTTTCCACCTGTTCTCGATGGTCGAGCGGCGTGACCAAGACTGACCACGGTTAGGCAAGTATGTGGGTCATAACAAGTTGCAAGAGAATTTACGCGGATTCCGAGTTCCTGACAGGACAAACACTCGTATTATGTAATAGGCATTCCTTGGAAGATGACAGTTAAGGTGGTATAGAAGTTATGGAATTCCGTAACGTGAAAAATGCGATTATGATCGAGTTTGAAAAGGGAGATTAATGAAATTGTTAAACCTAAATCCTGATTGAATAAAATAAATCTTCTCAGACAGTTCTGGAACACGTTTTTTTGTAAAACTACTTAATAATGTAACTTATGAAGGCAATATGATATTTAACCTTTTGAATAAAATGTAATTTTTTTCTTCTAAAATATAGTAATCCGTGCATTTATGCCAATTCACTTTTATATTTTTCAGCTTTTAAAGCATTCTTGTCAACATGGAACGTTCTGTTTTATGAAAATAAAAATTAGGATGAATCCGTGAAGTAATTTATTATTTAATCATATAAATTTGTCTGTGGTTATATATAGAAAATGCCTTCATGCAATTATCAAAATGTTCTCGCGTTGACCGAGGGTCATGATTGCAAGCCCAAGATGGACAGTGATTCTGTCGAGTCATGCGTTCGAGTCTTGCTGCCACTAAAGCGCCCTTTTGTAGAAAATCTCATGCTCAAAATCAACTCAGGCTGGCATGGAGTGTTAAGTCTTGAGAATGAGCTGCCAGCGAATGTGTTGTTGACATCAATGGACCGAAAATCAAGATTACGAGCTTCGTTGCCAAAAACCATCATGCAGCTTCAAAGTACAATGTTAATAAACAATCAATCAAGAAATAAATGAATAATTAGAGGGATAGTAAATAGCAAAGATGAGGAAGGGTACATTTTCCTTTAATTCATTGCTGTTCTTGAGTGTTTTTACTTTGTAGCTATTTACACAAGTAAATGGAGAAATCACTGTACATTAAAGTCGTTTTAACTGTTTTTTTAATAAATTATTTGACAAATATTATAAATTATTTGAACCTTAAGGAATTTTAACGTACAGCAGCCTTTTTACACGGTGGGTCTTCAGTGATACCAGCACTCAAACACAGTTCATGAGTTATGGACCTTGACCACACTCGATTATTGGGGCCCTCTGATGCTTGGTTAAGACATTATGACTAAAATAATTGTTTCTAAAAATTGCCTAGTTATTTCATTTTTTCAAGTCCAGTATATGCAATAAAGTGTTTTCCAATAAAAACGCTTCAATATCATAAAAAATACACATTTATATATAAAAAAAAATTTTAATTGTGATATTATTGATTAATTTTAAGCACCGTTAACGGAGTATGAAATTCTAACTGCCTGAAAAAAGAAATAGGTACATATTACAATTTTAATGAACAATATAATCAATATATGTATTTAACAGTATGATTAAATTGTTTTTATTTCATTCTTATGAATGATTAAAATGCCAAAAGAGTGATAGACATGTCGGATGAATAGTTTTCCATGGCAATTTGACAAAATGTGACTGGTTTGGGTATTTTTACCCATTAAAGTTTAACAGAAAACTCAAAAATAGGAAAAGTTCATCATAAACTACAATGAAAATAATTACTTAAACATTAACTGTATGCACTTTGAAAATTTCTTAACTTTCCCATAATATTCTTTCAGTACAAGGAAATTCTTGATTTAAAAATGCTTATACAGTTTAACCAAGTATGGCATTGATAATTTGAAGAATGGGGATGTGTAAAGTAAAAATTCGTGAAAGAAAGATCTAAAGAGGAAGAAATTACAATAAATTTCCATTTGATTGCTTTAAAAAAAGTTTCATGTTATTGTTTTAACTATAGTTCTTGAACAATAATTACGGTATGCTTATGTAATTAAGATTTAATATTTATAAGTTCCGAATAGAAATCCAAAAACTTAATAGAATACGAAATTACAATTTTTAAGCATATGATCCACCTCAATGACGTGTGTACACCCAGGCAAACCTGCATTGCGGGGGGGGGGGGGGGTCAAAGTCTAACTGAGACCTAGTACGCACCTTCTGTAAGATTTGGCTTGGGCCACCTGACTTTGCAGGAGGGTCTTAATATTCTCCATTGCGCCACTAATCCACCTTAAGCATTTCTATAAAATACAACAGTTTTCGAACTGTTTCGATTCAAGGAACCCTTAGAACTGTAAAATGATTCCGGGGAACCCCATTCCACATACTTTTAGAAGAATATATCTAAGAATAATACTTAAAGCAGAATCTAAGTAGAACAAGCATTTAAAGCAGTGTTTCTTAAAACGAGAAACACTGCTTCTCGTGTGGTCTTACAAGCTCTATAGAGAATGTGAATCCCTTTTCTTACACATTTATAGTTTCCTTTTGGATTTTTTTTTTACTTTTGACTCGTGAAGCACTTTGGTTCCGTGGTTTGAACACGGTTTGAAGACCACTGAAATACAGTAATGATAGATCTCCCTTCGATAATGAAATAACTAATTAAATTGGTTACACTTATATAAATTGAATTACATTTCCATTCCAATAATAATTAAATTCTTAGATAAATGTTTTATTTTAACTCTTAATTCTCACTATTTCCATTAAATAAAATTCTCATATACATACAAATTTAATGAACGTATTATAAATTTATTTTGCACAGAGCATGGCAATTACGAAAAAATGCCTTCCTTTTAGTTATTAGGATATTATAGATAAATCTTTCTTTAAAAGTGTCTTTTCATTAATAGTAAAAATCATTACTATTTGTTTAGTCGTCTTCGGCATTGCTAATCACATTAAAATTAAAAACTGTTCAACTGAATTTCATCCACGCAAGCAATAAAAGAGTTTAGATATGAAACAATACATAAGCAATAAAGATTAAAAATAATTTTAATAATTCTTTTATTAAAATAAAGGTGAAAACGTATTACCGTCGTGGTCACCATTTAAAATTACAGAAAAAGGCTAATAAAAAACAGTTTCATCCACCTTAAAGTTGTAACACACACAAGTTTCGGTTATTCCAATTATAAAACTAAACTAAAATATGAAGCCACAAAAACATTAAGGTGACATTATCTGCAACTGGGAGCGATGAGTTTCCTTTAAGAATTACTAAATAATCTAATTAAGAAAATGTGTTTTCAGCTCTATTTGAATTTTTTGTTTCAAAATTTTCTAGTAAAAAACTGCCTTATTTTGTATCGTTTTTTAAATCAAAGTTACAGAAAAATTACTAAGCATTTTTTTCAAACGTAATAAAACCATTATTTAAATCTAATTTTAGTTTTAAACTTGTCAAGTAGAATAGTGAAACCGGTGTACTATAGAATACAGAGTTCGTACGGCATTAGAAATTGCATTAAATTAGTTATGTTAGTATTTAAAATTTACAGTCATAGAAATAAAGTGTATGCTGGAAAGATTAATATCCTATAAGGATCTCAGAATAAATCATCATCATTTCTAATGATGATATTTCTGAAGATGTACTTTGAAAACACTAAACTCTAATATAATTTTCAGAATAAAAAAATCATCTTTGATTGATAATTTTTTTTTATCGTCGTACTTTGAAGCCTTATTGGAGATATATCACGTAATTATGAGTCTGTACCAAGTTATGAGAACGACATCTGTGAGCAGAGGCTTCAACCTTAAAACTTATACTCCACGCAATCTTGAGGACTTGAGTCACTATAGATTCGGCCTCTACACGCCAGATCTTTAGCTACACCAGGATTCGAACTCATGACTCCACAGAAACAGTGTCGACCCCCAAGTTCCCAATCATAACTACTCAGCTAGAAGACCAAAAAATGGCAGGAATTTCTACGCAAACCTCGCGTAGTATAATTATCATTACTTTTTCTATTCAACGTTTAAAAAGTCTTCTAAATTTATCCTGGATTCAAAAATAAAATCAAAGATGATCTTTTTATTTATTAACTCTGTTTAGTTCATTTAATGAACACAAATAAATTCTAAAACTTTTAATTCTAAATATTTTTTACTTTACTGATTTCTTTTGATCTTCACGTTTTTGCATCATTATAGAACGTAAGTCATCACGTGATCATTATCAACTCTTCTCCAGCCTCGGTCCATTTCCGAATAAATAAAAACCACTCGAGCTGTGATTTATACAATAGTTTTTATTTGCTTAATTTACCTTCGTCATTAGAATTCTGTCCTTTTTTTTATTTATTTCACCGTCTTTATGTTATTTAAAGGGAAGTCTTATAACTTTATACAATTTGGGTAAACTAATAATATTAATATATATCAAGCAGATTATTTTATTTTTTATATCACAGCGAAAATACTCTAATTCCCTATATTCGTCAGCCACTTTTTTCTTTAGTCATATTACCACCTTATTTAGGGAAAGGCATATCGAATGCAAAGATCTAATGTAAATTAATATAACCATTAATACAAAATATAAAAAGTTAATTGAAATCCATATTTTTTTTTATTAATTTACCTGGCATAGAAAAATTTTCATATTAATGAGCGTAATGTAAGTAAATTTAGTTTTCTTGCTCTTTAAAAGCAAAATATTTTAAGTTGGACACACCAAGAAAGATATTAGAGATATAATGGAGTCGTAAGTATTATTTTATTATCGACTGCTTAAAATATCCCTTTCTATTGGTTAAATAGGGTGCCTATTTAACACGATTAGTAATGATGCTCAGGCGAACATCTCAGTTCATCTTCAGTAATAATATACTACAAGATATTTTAAAAATTAGGCCTCAATATTATTACAATGCTTTGCTACATATTGTTAAATTGGCAGGGTGACGATTTTGACACACATGCTTGCTCTAATTTCAATAGAACTAACCATATCGGGGTACCTCCTCGTCTTGGTTGAGGTATAGATCACGCTCGTTAATTTGATTCCTGAGATGATCCGCACGCAGCAAAAACAGTCAGATTTCTACATAACGAAGTCACAAATTTCCCAAAAAATGTTCGTTATATGGATAATTCGTTATCTAGAAATCCGATCTTTCATCTTTCAATTTTCTTTGTGAACAACATAAAACTAATTTTAAACTCAAAAGCACTATATTTAAAAAATATAATTATTCATATATTTTTATACACTAGTATATATTTATTTTATATATCTTTCTTATCCAAAAAAAGAAAAGAAAGAAAGAAAAACTGAAAGGAAAGTTTCTTGACACCTTAATCAACTTCCTGGAGAATTAAAAAATTTTCTCTGATGCTCACGCACTTATGTTTTGACGTTTTCGAGCCCTAAGAAACGAAGTTACCAGTATGACTAATCAATAGTAGAAATAAACGCTATTCAAGAACACGGGGACATGAGATTATTCCGCTGAGGGTGCAAGGGGATATCGAAGATGTTTCTAGTGAACTGGGCAATGGGTGTTAAAGATTTCACTTCTTGAATGAAATGCTGAGAATTCTAATGCTTTCGGGGAAACTAATAAAACCTGTTCAAGACGACCAGCATAAAATGTGTTAAAAGAGAGAATAACTTGAAATGTCCAGAAATACTTCTAAAATAGAGAGAAAAAATTGTATCACAAGAGAAAAAGCTTATTAGATAGAAAATGTACTTCGCAACATGGAGGTTATTTTACGAAGAAAATCGTTTAATGTTCTTGGTTCCAGGAAAACGCTCGCTATACAGAAAAATTCGCAACTTAAAGATTCGACTGTATACAGAAACCATTGTATTAAACTCGAAACGAAGACAAAAAATGGGAGAAATTTACTTTCATTCAATGAAACACTCTAGAAATGACTAAGCAATATGCATACGAAATTAGCTAAAGGGTAACAATAAATTTCTATTTATCTGAATAAGATGCAAACCCTCGAATTTGACAAAGTGAAAATCCTCCGTAATCCTG
Organism: Trichonephila clavata; assembly: GCA_019973975.1. NCBI lineage: Eukaryota > Metazoa > Arthropoda > Arachnida > Araneae > Nephilidae > Trichonephila > Trichonephila clavata. The sequence goes on from BMAO01024692.1 coordinate 20,403, forward strand.
TGGAGCAGTGGCTCTGAAAATATGATACTGGCACGTATTAACCCGGCACTACTCGCGCAGAGTGTGTCATACCCATCGTCTAACTTTTTTCAACGCTCCTTCTAAACCTTTATTAGAAAATGGATAGTTTCTCGTGTAGCTGACTTTAAGGTCATATCCTTTGAGAAGCGTAGCTTGTAGGCAAATTCTAAATATATATTTTTGGATATCACCTCTTCGGGTATGTCATACCCTGCGCGTGAATCACCGTTACAGTTCTGAATGCATGAATACGCTTTAAATCTTCTTTATTCTATGACATATTATTGTAGTTATGATGAAGAAATGTGATGTTTGTGTAATTTAATAAATACAGTATTTAATAGATATAGTACAACAGTATTTTCAGATGAAGAAATTCTCTTTGCGGTTATGATGAGGAAAAATCAAATGAAGAGTATAACAGCAAGTATGATTCCTCCACTTAAATCGATCCAGATTTAGAAAAGGGAGACACTGTTGAAAATAAATGTTTTATATGTAGAGACACAAAAACATTTGAGAAGAACGTAATTTTAAAGGAGATAACTGGTACACATTTTATCCACTTTCAAATGAACTTTTGAAAAAAAAAACTATTTCTGGGACAAAATTAGAGAAAGTAAAAAACAAATTCCAAAATTTTTAAATTTAAAGAATAAAGAAGTTTACTCCTATATGTTTAGTTTAAAAAGATACAGATTGAAAAAAAATTAAGATCCAGTGAAAACATCACACTCACTCACGATGCGATTAAAGAAGTGTATAAACAATGCACTGAATGCCCTTATAAAAAGAACAGAAAAACTAAATTTACGTGTGAAAAATGTAATACACATCTTGTATTTCCCAATTTTCATCCTTTTTAACCTTTGTATACAAATTTACGGTAAAAACACTATTTAAGCCCCCATGGGTATGACACACCTTGCGCGAGAACTTTAAGTCCTTTTTTTTTCACGCGAGTGATACCGGGTTAATGTGGCTATATCGTTCACGAACATATACTCTATTCTATTATCATCTATTTTATATGAACTATCTCACTTATCATTTATACACTCTTTGGTAGCTATTTTCTCTTGTTTGGAGGTGTTGTTCTATCTCAGAGATGGCCAACTTTTTTTGGGAAAGGTGCCACTATCTGATTTAAAAAAAACTATGCGTGCCACATTCAACTTTTCCAAAAAAGGAAAAAATATTAAGAACTAAAAAAAAGTTATAGGCTTATGCAAAAGACAAATTTTTTATACTCTAACTGGTAAAAATTTAAAAATTATATAAAAAATAAGACAAAAGTACAAACTTGGTTTTTAATGTTAATATACTATTTTTAGGTTCAATCAATTAGGTTAAATATAAAAATACAAAATAAAAGGAGTAACTTGAATCATTTATTTCTAAATAATTATATTAAGCAGTCAGTACTGGCTTAATGTGTCTTTTAAATGTATAGGTTTTTTGTTTTTTCAACCAGTCATATATTCTTCAAGATGTTAACAAAATTAAGTTGTTTTAATGGCATATCTGTTAATTTTGATTTTATTATAATTATAGGAATTATTTGTTCACTAACGTATTTTGATCCGAGTCTACGCCACTATTTCTGACAGCAAAAACGTGTAAATTTGTAAAAATGCTTGTTGATACAAATTTAAAAAATTCAATATAATACGGATAATTTCCAATTGAAATAAGTTCGTTATAATTGTTTTTTAATGTAGTATGGTGCTGTAGGTCAATAATTTCTATTTGGATTTCGGGTGAATAACGATAAACGTCATGCAGAGAAATAGAAAAGGGACTACGGTAGGAAAAATACAACCCATTCCCTGTAATCTTAAATTTAAAATATTTAAATGCCCCATAATCCCTTAATCCAGGGCCTCTCAAACTTTCACTACTTGCGACCCAATATTCAATCATAATTTGCATCGCCCCCTCCCCTCTATACAATAAAAATGTATTAAATTCGATAATACTGTACTTTGACGCTAAAGCTACAAAACGACTTTTACTTTTTAAATACCGCTGGCGTATAGAAACGTCTCGCTCAGCCAGTGCGTAAATTGCCCCGGACGTATATATACGTCTTTCCAAAGTATGATCTCTTCTGTTCACTGCTATCTATAAAATTATTCCGAAGGCTTTGGAGTGCAATAAAAGGACCGTGACAGTGTGTATTTGCAAAGCATCTATTTTTATCAGAGGATTTTCTTATTTATTCCCTTTATCTCCCCCCCCAACACACCACATACGCTTGGATGTGTGCAAAATGGTGACATTGGGGAGCGAATCGCGTAACTTTTAATCGGCAGTTAAGAGATTAATTGTAAACAGTACAAATTATCTAGATGGGTGTTAATTTTTGCATATAATTTTACGTATATATATGACAAGCCCGTGGGGTCACTGGTAGTTGTTAAACTTGTTCTTAAATTAGTATTGTTAAATTAATTAATTATAAAATGCATTGTGCAGTACTGATACATCTATAAGTGTATTATATCAGCTTAAATGTTTTTTTATCTTTTATTATTTAGAATGTAATTTGTTTGTTTACTTTTAATAATTTTTAAATAATCTTTTGTTGTTGTAATGAATCTTCCTTCTTGAGTAGTAAGCACTAACTGGGCAATTCATTGTTTTCTTACAGATACTTTAAAAAATTCTCCTTCAAATTCCAAACTCATGCGAGTGCACTGCCTTTGAAAAGCCAGAGCTCCCAACATTGATACGGAGTATTCTTTTCAGGACAAATTTCTATTGCAATTCAATAATTAAGAGTGTGTTTAACAAAAATTGTAAGGGATATTTTTATTTGAGATAACATTTCAATAAAATTGTAAAAAACAGTGTTATTTTTTTTATCTTTTCAAATTTTTAAATTTTTCGATAAGTTTGCGTGTGTTCATGCTACAACTCCACCGTGCCACATTGTTCTAGCTTAAAGTTTGGCTGGGCAGGAGAAATTCCCAATTACACAGATTTCATGGCTAGCCCTTTGTTACAACGATGTGTACAACTGATATCGATATAGCCTTGAAATATATTCAACACCACAGATTAGGCTACTTCAACATTTCTCAAACTGTGAGGCGATCTTCCCTTCGGGGGGATAACCCTACAAGGGAGGGGGGCGCAAGAATATTTAAAAGTCGAAAACATTTTAATTTACTGAAATTAAACAAACAAAATACATTCTTACATAATAAAAAATAGAATGCATATTTACACTAATATAAAACACTTATACATTTGTACTGCGCTATGTAAACTAATTTATAACAATACTTAGTTAAGAACAAGTATAATAATTATCAGTGACCCCATGGGCTTGTCATATATAAAATTATATGCAAAAATGAATACTTACTTGTTAATTTGTACAATTTTAATTAATCTCTTAAGTGCTGGTTAAAAATTACGTAATGCGCTCCCCAATGCCACCGTTTAACACGTAGGCGAATATATGTGGTGCATAAGGGGGAGGGGGTAGAAAAGGAGTAAATAAAAGCAAATAAGTAAATCCTTCACGAGCACTGTCAAGATCATGTTATTGCATTTCAAAGCCTTAGGAGCAACTTCGTAGATCACTGTTCATAGAAAAGATCGTACTTCGGAAAGACGTATATATAAGTCCGAGGTAATTAACGCACTGGATGTGTGAGACATTAATATACGTCGGCGGCACTAAAGAGGTTAACGTCGTATTGTAGGTTTAGCGTCAAAGTACAGTATTATTAAATTTAATACATTCTTATTGTATGGAGGGGAAAACATAATTGAATATCGGGTCGCAAGTGTTAAAAGTTTGAGAAGCATTGGGCTACTTTATTATGTATTCCCATTCTAAAATGCTTCAAATACTATCTATAAGCGAAAAAAATTCCACTTCCAATTATCTCAAACTAAAATAAAATTACTGAAAGCTAAATAAACTCATGTCGATAAAAACTTAAAATATTCAACCTGCAGTAGTCAAGATTCTTACTTAAAGAATAAAACTCGCTATTACTCCAGAAAAGAGCCCGTACACTTTTGAGTAAAACAGTAGCCCGCCCTCTCTTCCTTGACCTTTGGCTGTGGCCAAGTGAACCATAGACGGCAACAAGATGTCATGAAGTCTCATCTATTTTTAAGGCTTTTGTGCCGCCGGTGATTATATCCTCTAGAAGAGGAAGTGCGTGGAGGTCGCGGAGGTCACACTCACCTGAAGATGGATTCGCTTCATCGCCGACCACTTCCTGCGAGGGCGGAGGTGCATTGCCACTCTTCTTCTTCACAGAAAGAAATTCTTCAGCGAAGAAACTGTAGCAGGTTTACAGCAAATATGTTTCTTTTTTTTTTTTTTTTAAATTTTGAGTGAGGTATTGGTATGTTCCGATAGTAAGTGTTTGCATAAATTTGTTTTCGTCTAAGCAAGCCTCTGTAGCCTGATCATAGAGGAACATTTCATAATCTAAAGATAGCAGTAGCGCACACAAAAATTCTTCAAGGGGGATGGGGGTCCATGGTCGAAAGTCCTCCAACTCGTATCATACCTCAAGACCACACCAATTTATTCTTCGGATTTTACCAATTTTGTTCACAAAAAACAGTAAAAAATAGATTATTGAATTAATAATTAGCATTAATTAATAAAAAAATTGTTAATTACAAGTACTTAAATTAAATTTAACGTTATATACATTTAGGATTATCATCAATAAAAAAAATCAAGGGCTTTGGGGGGGGGGTCCGGACCCCTAGGACAACCCCCTCTTGTGTGCGCCACTGAAAGGTAATATTATTTGAATCGTGATTCAACATTTTGACTACCCCCGTTCACAATAAACAGATGTACGTTAAATTTAACTGGCATTTATAAATCTCGGGAACATTACCAGATTCATATTTCGGACCTTTAATAGAACTTAGGTAGCAATATGCGAAAAAGAATAATGACTGAACTTGAATCTTAGTGGAGAGTCCTAAGTTTAAGTCTGGAAGGTATTACGGTACATGTTAATTCCGTCCTTTCGACACGAAAGAGGTTACGTAGAGTTCTATAAAATATTGTTTAATAACTATCCATCTTTCAATGCATAATACATCCACCTCATTTGATGACTTACTTATTTCGGTGTCCGGGAGAATGTTCTACCCTTCCCCCAGTAGATATGTTTCTGGTATTATTGTAATGGGGTAGTACCTGGTAATAAAATAAGATTGATTCCCAGTGGCAAACATATATATTTTATGAGGAGGGGGGGGGGTACATTGTACAAAACCACGAAGACAAAAGCGCCAAGGGGCAACTTAAAAATTTAAAATCTGTTGGTCTATGAAGGATTGCGTACGTCACTATTGAGCCCATTGCCAATACCTTGTTTTAAAGTCGATTTCGACATCGGTATAAAGTTGACTTCCTCTAAAGAAACGGACCATCTAGCCATGCTAGTTATCTGACTCTAAAATAAATTCCGATCAAAACCAATTGCGTTGGTGGTGGGAGATGCTTTGCAATTTACGACATTCATCAAGTACAAATCTTTCAAAGAATTATAGAATTTGAATGTTAATAATTAAACTTATTTTTACTTCTACAGATGTAACATATAAGTATACCAAATATAGCATAACACATATTTTCAGAGAATTAACATTAGAAAAGTTACGAGGAAAAATATTTCATCAAAAAGTTGTATATTCAAGGAAAAATGACATGTATTTAAAGTAGCGGATATATGATTCCAATTTTCTAAGTATTTTTTGACACACTGAATTGAACTACCTCAGTGAGTTAGACGCTTGTGTTAAAACCAGAGAGCCCGGAAGATTGACTCAATTATAATATAAACCCTTGTCAGTACTTAAGGTTTTTAATGACTTTTCAGATCTATACAGCCCACAATAAAGTAAAATTGTTGGCAGAAATCCCTCAGTATTGAAGGCGCTGTTTGTAAAAACCTTCTTTGTGTTGATCAGAGATCTTTTGTACTTGAACGAGTGCAGACGCACTCCATTTGTCATTAAACTTAAATTAACCTTTTACAATTTCCTTTGATTTAATGATTTGTCTTTGATGATTGAAAGAAAAATTCTTCCACTGAGCCACGCTGATTCGAACCACCGATTAACCTAATAATTGTATTAAAAGGCTTTTCAAAAAAAAAGACAAGAAAAGAAAGAAAGGAAGGAAATAGCTTTTTAACTGAAATGTGTGTGTTTTATTATAAACTGTGCACGTGTTCAAAAATGACTAACAACTGTAATTATTTTAGCAAAATAAAACACTCTATAAACGATTATACTAATTAAAATCATAAATTCAATTTTGCTGAGATCCATAGATATATTTAGCCTTTTAAAAATCTATCACCATTTTTTTAAAAGCATCTCATTGGTATACTATTATCCATAAAAATTGTCTGCATAAAATATATATTTAAAGAATGATTTAAGGAGAAGGGGGAAGGGAAAGGAACGAACACAATAAATTACAGAAATATTTTCACATACTTGCACGAAAATTCTTTTCTAAGACTTTGGGCTACACTTTCCATCAAATACACCTAACTCAACAAACAAGCTAATCATTTGAATGTTGATACTAATTGGCAGATCGGAAAGAGATTCGGTGTACTTCTCCAAGCAGAACACCCCCCCCCTTCTAAAAAAAGAAAAAACAAAGAAGAAAACGAAGAAGAAAGGGTTTATATGCGAATACTTCATGCGTAGGTGGTTTCGGATACTTTTTATGATCGTCACAAATTTTGGCCGTTTCCTTTTGGGGATCCCTTTCTATCAATTTGGGGCAGGAAACGGGGGAAGGTGCGTGACGATCTTTCTTGTCGTGCACCTTGGATCCAACAACATCCCCCCTTCTCGTGAGGAAAAGGAAATCGTCCAATCAGAGGCCCATTTCGTTCAAGATTCGAATCGCGGGACTTCCAGGAAGTGCAAAGAGAAATTTGCCTTAATTTAAAGAAAAAGAACGCGAAAGTATGATTTTTGGAAGATGGGGAATTTTGATTGTTGCACCTATTCCAATACGAAAAGAAGGTCGGTCTGCATTGATGAATGATCTGGAAAATTTTAATTGACTAATCGAAAAATGTTCTTTAATTTTTTTATTTTCGGTGAAATTTTAAAATTTTAATAAGAAGTTTAAGTTGGGATCTCAACCTTGTAGTTATAACGTGTAATTATAAGGTTCACTGCTAATATTCCATTGAAAAGTTCTAGGCCATCATTCTATTTGATGCAATTGCTTTGATAAAAATATCAGATTAATCATTGTGCTTTTTTCCTTTTCTTTTTTTGTTATAATTTTAACTGTCAACTTTGCAAATTAAAAAAAAATCAGCAATGATAACATTTTTAACACATTTATAAATGTTTAAACACGCACTGGAATAAAATGTCTATCCATTTATTTCCTTAAAATGTAAAAAATAGATGAATCTTACTGTTCATATCAACGATTTGTCAAGTGTACGGTCCACCTAGAAATTCTATGTAATTCACTGATGATTTTAAAACAATGATAATAAATAATTTTTAAATAGTTTAAAATAAATGTTTTATTTACAATACATGATTTTTTTAAACAGATTAAAAAGCTCTGTATTACGTTCTCCGTGAAAAAATGTTTGATAATAATTATTATTATTACAGCCATATTATTTAGATCGTAGGTTTCCAAAATAGCTCTTACGAGACCCTGAGGGATCTTGTAACGGCTGAGAGGATCCATAGAAAATAAAAGTTAGTTTGTTGATAGTGAATGACGTTAGGGTGTCCACGAAAGGTTTAATATAAAGGAAAATATTTGTAACCCAATTCCATTATTGGGAAAGTTAAAATAAACTAGTAACACGCTTGCATATTTAAAAAATAGCGTAAGAGATTTAAATTGTAGAATAATTTTCTTAAGGCACCCCATGGTGGAAAGGTACAAACACGGATGCAACTGACTTTGCAGGTTCAAATAGAAACAAAATCTCGCCCCACTAAGTTCAACTACTTGTCTAAGTATATAGCAATATAAAAAAAGAGACGTAAATCTAATTAACAATTTGTTTGTTTGTTTGCTTGTTTTTTATGTGCTAAATTCCGATACATGAAATGAATGCAATTAACTTTTTAAAAAAGTTTTTTGAGCAAAAAGCAGTATTATTTTTTGGTTTTGTCCACCATTTTATTGATTCACACATCTAATCGAGAGAAGAAAAAAAATTTTAATGAAAAATCCCCCCCCCTCCTCCTTTGTTTAACGCAAAAGTTATAATTTGAATAAATACTATTTTAAATATCACAATGTTTTATTTTTGCGTCAACATTTACCACTCAGGACATCAAAGTTACATTTATAATTTTTCTAACATGCATTGAATTAGAGTTATTTCACTTCAGGATTCATGATCTAGTTTTTGTTACTTAAATTTGGACACACATTAAGTTTGGAAACCACTGATTTAGATGCTACAGCATATAACTCCCAAAATTTAGAATTAAACAAATGAATGAAAGTCCAGTTTTATGGAATAACATTTGCGTACATTTCTAAAAATAATTATTCTGGTTTTTGAAAAAAATCTCCAATATCATCATGGATGGATACTATAAATGATTGCAAAGAATCACTTGTAAAAAGAAATAATTTTTATTTTGTTATAAAAATTATTTTTTTAAAGAAAAATGATCAATGTAAGGTATTATGAAATAGTCGAGTAATTGGATCGTGTTAAAATCATTGAAAAACTAAGACTTCATAAACGTTTTATTTATAAAAGTCATATTTTTAAGAATACGTGAAAGTTATTTTTCTGTTTCGAGTCACAAATATAATCGTGTTCAAAATCAAAGTAAGTCCATGGAAAACAGTTGAAGTATTGAACCCAAATTTCCCTCGTTGGTCTTCCGAAAATTTTCCGTTAGAGAAGATACATTCAGCCTCTTTGTTTTCCGGTTCTTGAGTTGATAGCATGAAGTCTATTACGAATGATACATCAGAATGGAACGATTCCTTGCTGCACATCGGGTTTTATGGAATATCGGCCTCATGCGAAAGGAATCTATAAACTGGACAAATCATTGTCAGCAGGGACGTCTTGAGACTCTTTGAGGCCCTGGGCCCTTATGCAAAGTTGGCCCTACCTGATATCTTTAAGAAGTAGACAGTATACAGCATGCATTGTTAAATACTCCTTCAAATGGTAATTTTATACAAATAAATGTGCACGACTCACAGTCTCAAAAATCTAGCTACAAACTAGTTCGACCGATGGCCGCCTTTAGACTAAAGGAGTTGAATAATTTTTTAAGGTATTAGGCCTAGGCCTAGACATGGACAACGGTCATCACATAATAATGCAGTATTACCACTTTTGCCAATTGGCATGCAGTTTGAAATTCTCTGTTTTTCGGAGAATATGTACGGGAATAATGTTTGACCATTAAAATTATCCGAATCATGATCTTATTAAAACAAAGTCGAGAACGAAACGAGGCCCACACTTAAGGCGAGGCCCTGGGCCCGGGCCCAGTTGGCCCATGCCTTAAGACGTCCCTGATTGTCAGCTAAAAACGGTCACAGTATTACAAACTACAATTTTTTAGTGTACATTATGCCTGACTTTAATATTCAAGTCGCATATGTACTAGTAGGTTTAGGTGTCTTAAAACTTGCCTGCAAAAACTTTTGAAAATCGCTCAACACACTTTGTTCTATAGTGAGTGTGGTACGGCAATAACAAATGGTCAACTTTCACTGCAATGCATCATGAAAGTCTTTCTTCGGCGGTTCAGGGTTTTTCCAACGCATTAGCAGCTACAAACAGAGCCAAAACTCGGTATTTATTCCATATAACTCGACCATTCCATAATTCCCGACTCTCATCTGTCTATCGTTATGAATCAATAGTTAAAAACAATGAATTTTAATCTCATGATCATCTTAACACGCATGTGTTTTGAATATTTCAGCTATAAGCAGATAAAGCTCTATTCAGCTTCTTTATTTGACGAGTAGTGGGTTTGAGTCCTAGCGCCAATGAAGACCCACAGTGTAGAGCAGCTGATTGATGCTACATCTGTCATGGCTCAAAAATCCTCATGTTGGTTGTAAGAAATTTACATTCCTTATTCCCTGTGACCCGGTCAGATGTGTGGGAGGAAGTAAATGATCAGACGACATGATGAACTTCAAGTATTTATTTACCTCTATATTCAACACAGACACAAATAACACTCTAATTAAGATAAATCTGATCAATTAGAGGACGAAGGTGAGATAAGATAGTGGTGGGATAATATATACGATCACGTAAATCTGTCCTTACGATAACTTATACAAATTTTGTTTTAATTTAGGAGCACGCTAATAATTTAACTCTCTAACTTCTATTTGAAATAAGATCACAGTACCTAAACTGTTGCAATCCTTTAATCTTTTAGGCGTGGCCTTGAACACTTCTCCAATAGTGGAACTAAGCACTTTCCGAATTTCCAACTTCTCGCGACATACACTGCTTACGTGTACATACTATAGCCGGTTTGCTAGCTTCTCATCTATTCACTTCACATCCATCTATCCTCACTTCACTAACTCTCAAACTCGTGAATACAGAATATATATATTAAACTTAATTTGCATAATCACGCTTTCTTTCCTCGGAGAAAGTTCGTTGAACAAACGATGTTTTACCTGAAATTTGCAGGTAACGTGTGGTTTTGACGCAGTAGGGAAGCACACAGTAGTTGAAATTTGGAGTTTATTAAGTATTTGCACATCAAAATGTATGACTATCACTTCGGTCATAAAAACAATAACTAAACATATAATAACTTAAGCATAAATACAGAATATACTATTTCCACCATCTTATCTAAAGTCCTCTGTCTGACATCATGACCAATGAGAAACGAACACGAGTCGCAATGACGTCAGGTACGGTTAGCAGTTCATACAGATAAATCTACATGATAAAATGAGCAAAGTGCCACCATGATTGGCCCAAAAGGAATCCTCAAGGGTTAGTAGAAGGAACTGTATAGATCCGTCATATGGTGTGTTGTAGATATTAGGAGAATAGAGAGCCAATTCAGGTTTCCTTGTCACTTGACCGTGGCTCAAAATAACGGAAACCGTCACCAATAGCCCTCCTGTTCAGTACCGTTTCTTCGTTAGGCATGCTAGGCACGTAACTTGGGCGCAAAATATTTGGGTGCGCAAATAATTGGAGGACGAAAAAAGAGCAAAAATTAAAATTACAGCGAACGTACCACCGCCTATTTAACCCTGAGAGAAGCATTACTGCCATTAAGAGAGTTGACTGAAGTGAGATCTACTATAAAAAAAAGGAAAGCTTAACAGTTTTATAATGCTATGCACTCGAAATGATATTACAATGGAAATTGATAACAGTGATGCCATTAATGACTTTGCAACGATCAGAGCTCGAAGAAAACATTTGTCATACAAGTACAATGATAGTGACTCAATAAAGAATAAGGATGTTTAAAAATAAATGGCAGTAAAATGATAAAAAAAAGAGATGATTATTAACAAGTTGAAAACTGTTCATACAATAATGTATATTCTGTACTGTAATTACAAACGATTTCATTGATTTACTGTACTAATTTACAAAAGAGTGGACGAGTAGTCCAAGATGCCGTAGGGCAGTGCTTCTCAAGCTTTCAATATTTGCGACCCAATATTCAATCATCATTTTCATCGCCCCCCCCCTTCATACAATAACAATGAATTGAATTAAATAATACTATACTTTGACGCTAAACCTACAACACGACTTTATCCTCTTAAGTACCGCTGGCGTATATAAATGTCTTGCTCAACCAGTGCGCTGATTGCCCCGGACGTATATATACGTCTTTCCGTAGTACGATCTTTTCTGTGAACTGCTCTCCATAAAATTATTTCGAAGGCTTTGGAATGCAATAAAATGATCTTGACAGTATTTGAGAAGGATTGACTTATTTCAGAGGATTTGCTTATTTATTCTTTTTCTACCCCCCCCCCCTTCCCAATACGCTACATACGCTCGCCTACGTGTTAAACGATGGCATTGGGAAGATCACGTAATTTGTAATCGGCATTTGAGGGATTAATTATAATCCGTATAAATTATCAAGATAAGTGTTAATTTTTGCACTTAATTTTATTTATGAGAAGCCCATGGGGTCACAAATAATTAATAAATTTGTTCTTTACTTAGAATTGTTAAATTAATTATAAAATACATTGCGCAGTACTTATATATTTTTAAGTATCTCATATCAGTGCAAATGTGGATTTTATTTTTTATTATGTCAGAATGTCAGTAAATTAATAATTTTTTAAAACAATCTTTTATTTTCGCCTTTTCAATATGCTCGCGCCCCACTCGTAGGGTTATCAAGTCCCCCCACGCGCCCCACAGTTTGAGAAACACTGCCGTAAGGTAAGAAATTAACAAGATTAGCTAAACCATGCCACTATCATTTTATTATGGTTTCCAGTTCAGTGTACTGTGGGTCCATAGGGGGTGGATACTGGAATAAGTGAGTGTGTGATTATAGAATTTATTGGTGCAAGAGCCAATTTTGGCTATACTGCGCCAAACACTTGTTTAAAATTTAAAAACAGATAAATATTTCAACTACTAACATGAACACATTTGTTAGAATATTTAAAAAATAAATATAAAATACACATGCACTCATACATTTATATTTGGGCATGTCAATAAAGGAAAATTTAAAGTATTACGCATCAAAAATCAAATTTAATCAAACAATTAAAATTTAAAAGTAGTTCATTAAAATCATGATTATAATAATTATATTAGAACATTTAAAATTTAAGAAAGATTACCAATAAAGGGAAAATAAAAACTTGTAGAAAATATCATGTTTCGTTGCAATGTACACTATATTTACACAAGACATTAAAAAAAAGTCACTTCCTGTATCTGGTTGGGATTAACTATCGTCTAGTATCTACTCCCCCCCCCCCCCACTACCTTTTCTTCCGCAAAATCATAATCACATCTTCGTCTGAGGAATCCTGTATAGGAGTACTTTTCCGCGGTTATTGCGTGCCATTTTTATTTCTATTTTTGCTTCGTTCCTTTTTTTTTAGAATTCTTTTTTTTCTTTGCGCGAGTTTCTGTACTTTTTTTTTTATCAAATCACCGTACTGTAGAAGATGCAGAGGGTGGTTCAATACTGGAGTTGGATAAGGAAGTAAATATGATTGATGAAGATTTAATAGGGGTGAACATATTATTGGTGGTAGAAAGTATGGCATTAGACATAGGAATAGGTGACTGAGGCTCTGAAACTGTAGCTGCTATTGAAGAGGTGGATGGTAAGAGATATGCCTGGATTGAAGATGATGATGTAGAAACAGCAGTAGTGGATATTGGTTTCGGGGAGGATGGAAGCGGTTGAAATAAATTTAAAGGTGGGCATTTTATTTTTGGGATGTTTTCATCTGTTTTGGGGTGGAATTGCTTACAGTTGAGGGTTTTGCAGCCTGGGCATGGGTTTGGACTAGCTGTGGGACTATTAGTTTTCTGGCTTTTACATATGATATATATTTTTATTAGTCTTGACTTCTTGAATTTGTTTTTCGCTTGTCCACTTTGTTCACGGTTTTGAATCAGTGGAATGGGATTGAGAGCAGTTATACATTTAGGCAATGCCACCCATCCAATATAGTGGTTAACGAAGCTGACTGCAGTGCCGTAGGGCCTGGGTTTGAGTCCCGGAGAAGGCATGGATGTTTGTAAATGTATAGTGCCTTTGCGGCAGGAGGATACTTTAAATAGCCGTCGAGCCGCAAGTCCTCTCGTGAGGTTGGTGAAAGGGAAAGAGAGGTGGGGGGTCCCTGACCACCCCAGGGTGTTCTCCCTCAAAATCGGGGTAGAACTGAGCAAAATCGTACTGTCAAATGCATGGTGCTCAAAGCTAAGGCTAACGACAGACGTAAAAATCTAGCCCTTAGTCACGATGAATTTCGTGGACCTCGATCTGATGTACTGTCGATCAGGTGGCATAAGCAGCAACAACAGGCTCTAGAATGCAATCTGTAGAAGCATGTTCGACGGAAGCACATCTATAGAGCAAGTAAGTTATCCACGACGGGATGTTTGCGAATCTCCGAACCTCTGGCACTTAAAACATCGCAGAGGTTTCGGAATATAAGGGCGAATTTTTCCGTTAAGGTAGCCGGCTTTTATTGTTGACGATAGTTTGGGCCTTTTGAAAGTTAGTATTAAATGTTTACTGGGATACTAGGATGGATACTGGAAAAAGACTCTCCAAAGAGAAAAAAAACGAGGAAAGGAAAAAGAGTAAGAGAGTTAAGGAAAAAAATCTCTCCCAAACTAAAACGGGTAGGGTAAGAACAGCAGGATGGAGGGGCTCTGGAAATAGTTAGAGGGGTTAACATTTTGAAGTGCCAAGGGCACCGGGGAGATTAAAAATATCTTTGCTCATATTGCATTGGAGTGCAACATGAATAAATACTCCCTCTCAGCTTCTCATATAAATAGTTAATTATATTTTTTTAAAAGGGCAGAGAGGCATTTGAAATTGTGGTAACGCAAACTATCTGATCTGAAATGCGCCATATTCAGATATTACTTATGTTCGATTGGGGGGGGGGGAATTGGGAATTAGCTGATTTCTTAGTTAATCTCTCATTTGCAATGAGTTTGCAATGAAAATCCTTTCTTAGTTACGGTTGGGTGCCAATTACTTGCTCGCCTGTTTGCGCAGTGAAACCATTCCGCGTTCCTGCTTCATTAGAGAATGCGTAACAGCAATTTTCATGCGATTTGTCACGTGTTTGTAATTATTCGTTTCGAAAGGATGGAAACAGGCGTCAAGGTTAAGGTCATGCAGAGCAAAATTGTGAAGGTGTAAACAAGAATGTTATTTTTACTCTTGATTTTTTTTAAAACTTAATCAATGCACGTGTATAAAAATATGAAAATAGAGCAAAAAAAAAACGATTTTCTTAAGCTTTACACTCGTGTAATTCTAAAAAATAAATTACATCAAAAACTAAATATTTGTTAATCTGTCAATAGTTTTTTATTTCTTTATTTATAAATAAAGTTAAATCCAAGAATTTAGTGCAAATAGGCTTTTTAAGATATATATAAGCCCGCCCATTTTTTTTATCAGGGGATATTAACCCATTTATTCCTAATTTGGCAACGTGCTTGGCATGTTTAGTAGTGCAAACACGCCAAGCAATTTTGATGTTATGATAAATCACTTAATTTTTCCCCCTTTTGCTTTGCAAAAATTTAATTATTCCTCTTTAAAATTTTTTAATTTTCATTTAAAAGTTTAATCATAATCGTAGCCAATATGCTACGATTATGACGCATTGGCTTACGAATTAAAATATATCTAAAATTCAAATTTTTCCAAATATAGAAAAATTTGTCATTTTAAATTGGAATATTTTGAACTGTTAAATTTTTAAGAGTAAAAGAGTTATTCGTATTTATGTGAATTTATTTTTATAGCAAATGATAATTCTAAATTAATATTTTTGACAATATTTGATAGCAATATATTAAAAAATGTAAAATTCCGTTTCTGTTCTAATGCACAGAGTGACATCATAATAGAGAATACAATTTATATTTTTATTATTATAATATGATCTTCTCTTCATATCCAACTTTTCATGATATTTGAATGAATAAAATAATTCAACATTCGCTGATTTTTTTTTTCATGAAAAAGCTAATTCAATATATCCAATTATATATTATCCGCTTTTGTTTTTCTTACTTTTAATAGTTAAGATTAAAAATGGATTAAAATACTTCACAATCTGTATTTTTAAACATTACTTGAAAAAATAATGAATAATCAGGGACGTGGAAAAGAGCTTGCATAGGCACAGTGCGAAATAACTGTTAAGAAAAAGCATTGTTAAAGAGCTTTAATTAAATCTTTTATATGATTTATTCTATGTAAGGAATTAATCCATAATTTATTTTTAAATTAATGAGATAAAATTTGAAAATTTAGTAAAAATAAAACACATTTTTCCATTACTTATTCAGAATAGCAATATTTTATTTATTTATTTATTTATTTTGATAACACAATGTTTTAGAAATGTTTTAAAAATAAATGTGAAATTATTTAACCTCTGATTAGTCATATTACCCCTATACTTTTCATAGAAAAAAGGAAGTGATATCAGAGAAGAACGTTTTTAACTGTCTGAGTTGTGGAGTTCAATCGAATAAAGACCACTTAAGAGATAAAATGGATTATTAAAATGTTTGATTAAAAAAGAGATTCTTTTATAATTTTCCTTGTATAGTTTTCATTTTATAATATTCGTTCATTTTAAAATATCTCTCGGCTTTCTATCTTAGAATGCTTTTTTTTCCTTCCAAAATCAAGAACATGGCGATAAATAGAAATCATAAATAGAAATCATATAGACACATCTTAAAACACCGAATTTCATATTCAACAAAACATAAACTATTAAACACTGAACATTAAAGCAACATTAAAAACTATTTTTTAGTTTGAAACGTAATCATCGGATTTAAAATTAATTGATCTTTATAAAGATATGATTTAATCTCATTCTTGGAATATTTTCTTTATACATTTATTGGAAACAATCTTTTGACATTTCAATTACTTTTGTATGCACTGAATTGATTTATAGATTATTTGTTATTTATATTTCCTTGAATTTCTTGCGACATAACCAACTCGAACTGAAATATCTGTCATCTCTCTCTCAATTAAAATAAGATTATTTCATATAAACAAAATAAAGACAAATAGCCTTTAAAACCTACTTTGTTACAAAACTACATTCGCTCGTTAATCAATCGCACAGATGATTGAACTTCTTAATTAGGAGCGAGAAAAAAAGAAAATGTATATCTGCCACCTCTTGCTCAATCCTATTCTCACAATCGCAAAGGATTTTCAGTTCATTATAAATTCAATCTTGACTCATGCTTGATGAAACAAGATTTGCAAAGTCAGATCAACTCAAGCCGAAACCTTAAAATAAACCCTTCTTTTTCTCTCTCTCGTCGCGAAATGTTGCTGAGTTTGAAAACAGCCAAGCCAAGCAAGCTCTAGTGACTGTACGGTGAGCTGCACTCATCTGTGGCGGCAAAAACTCTCACTTGTGCCGGCATAGCCGAGCGTCTAATGCCGTTGGGAAGGGGATCAAACTGCGTGAAGTCGGTATTAGGAGGGCAGCATAAAATCGGGGTGCTACGATCACTGAGCATTCCACCAAGCTTGAAGTGTAATGTAGTCGGTGTTATTAGCGACCCTTAATGCGTGAAATAGTTGAAAGGACGCTGAGAATAATTAACCAAAGGGATGAGAAAGTGCTTCTTGTTTGATTTGGGGATCGGTTTTTATTTCAGGCTCGCTTCACCCAGTGGAATCGTGTGTGGTTTCGAGGTTGTAAAAAAGAAATAAAGATAAACTCGATTTACTTATTTGTTTTAATGTCACGGAAGATTCCAAATGGAACCAATTCCAAATGGAAAAAAAATCAAAATAAATAAAAGTCGCTGTAGCACAGGACACATAGGGGCGAACTTGTGGCATGCGTTGACTCCATCGAGGCATGGATTCGAGTCATTGTACTATTGATGACACATCGTATAGAAAGACTGATGCAAGTCAAATTTGTCAAGGCTCAAAACCCTCACGTTGACGGGATGTGGAAGCTTGGAAAGTGGGATGTTATATATATATATATAGAGAGAGAGAGAGAGAGATCAGGTGTCGTCCTTGTCACTTGACGAAAGTTAAAAATTACGAGATCCATTACAAAAAGTTCTCATGTAACTTCACTTATCAAAAAATCAATCCAAATTTATTTTTAAATTTGAATAATTTGAGTAATAAAACCCTTTTAATTAAAAACCTTACAAATCTTCTAAAAAGGTATGCTGTCAGTTAAGAAGTAAATAATATATTATGTGTTTTCTTTACCTCTTCTAAGGTTAAATTTAATTGATCTCCAAACTTAAAATTTCATCAAATACCAATTAAAATGTCAGCATTGTAACTTCACTGATTCAAATTACGAGGTTTGTCATCAATAGTTTTCGGATTTCTCTATCGCAATGTTATTCAAATCAGTGAAACAGTTTGTATAAATAGGGCTTTTATTATGTTTGTAACACATTTAGCGCAGAATTATATTTCCAGACGCGTTTTAAAAATGGATTTAAATAAAAGGAAGCTAATAACTCGATGTAAATTTGTATTTAGAATTACACAATTAGCTGAACTCTGACACTCATATCCAATCTTTATAATATTTGGTATATTTTTAGAAAAATTTGGCTGATTATTGCTAAAAACGATAAATAAAATTTCTGGGGCAAATCAACTAAAATGACATACAGTATCTCCTTTTATTTGCTATAGGGGGATAGGAAACACACTGGAAAACACATACCATTAGAAATAGCTGTATCTTTAAGAAAATTTCTAACATTTTTAAGTTTATATTGAATATATATATATATATTCAGTATATTCTGACAAATGTGTAAGTACTTTTACTTAAAAATTCTTTTAGAGACAGAGGCAATGTTACAGTTAAGATAGCCTAACGTAAAATAGATACATCTTTAATTTTTTAGGAAATAAAAAGAGAATCTCTTATATCTTAGTCTCAATATATGAAATAGCTTGAAAAAACACTTCTTTCAAAAGTTTAGTTGTAAATTTTGTAATAATCCTACGATTTAAAAAAAAATAGTTTAAAATAATTCTAATATTACGCAGAGCATGCATAAAAAATTTAATTATTTAACTTTATAATTTTTTCAGGAATCTCTGTCCCCATATCAATATTTTCGAAATTGTTTGTTGTCTTACAAAAAAGAGTTATAGACAATTAATTATTTTTTAATAGCTTATTGCCAAAGATGTCCAGAAATATTTAAAACATGAGTAGAAACCAAATATAAATAAAACTTTAATAAAAAATATTTCTAAGCGAATTTTTCATCCTTTTGATTATACGTATAAAATATTTGAATTAGTATGTTTTTTAGAACAATCATATATTGATTTTAACAAAGAAAGGAAAGGAATATTTTTTTAAAAGGACATACTTTGAGATTTTTTCAACAAATGAATTCCATATGAAAACAAGCTACTTTATTGATAAATTATATCTAATGGTTAAAATGATTATGTTATTTTTATTTTATCTCTAAGTATACATTTGCTAAACACAAGCTTCTTCTCTCTTAAAGTGTACTGAAAATTCATTGATGAATCATTGACTTTCAACAAAAAGTCAATTTCTTTGATGACCTTTTTTGTACAAAATGAACTTGTACCCTTACGCTCGCTTAAAGATTATTTTCCAATCGAAACTGTTGTCTTATCTATGGGATTAAATACACATTTGCTTATTATGTCTCCATCATTAGTGCCCTCAAAATGTTTTAAGGGGGGTATCCATGGCCGAAAGTTCTCCAACTCGTATCATACCTCAAAGCAACACCTATTGATTCGTCTGATTTTGTCGATTTTGTTAACAAAAAACAGTCAAAAATAAATTATTAATTTAATAATTAGCATTAATTAATAAAATAAATTGTTAATTCCAAGTACTTAATTGAATTTTACATTATGTATATATAATTAAGATTATCATCAATTGAAAAAAACTCAAGGGCTTTGGGGGATTGTCCGGACCCTCAGGACACCCACCCCCTTGTGTGCGCCCCTGGTCTCCATTATTAAAAGTCAAAACTAAAGCGTTTCTCTCGAAAACATTATGTGCTCATTCACAATGAAAAAGAGAAATTATATGGATAAGGCACAATAGCTAAATATAGTTCATTTTAACACTCATTCCTCCTAAACTTTCACAATAAACAATACTTCATAATTAAAAATTCCAAGAAATGTAAAAATATCTTTTAACAGTTTTATAAATGTTTTAACTTCTAAAACTTTAAAAAAAAAATAATACTCAAAGGGTTTGTTCATTAATGATGAGATAACTTTTTCGTTGAGGAGATAGTAAAGCCGGGGAAAACTGTCACGTTTTATCTTCACACGACATGCTCTAAGACGTGAACAGATAAATGGAATCAACATTAATTTATCTATTCATTCATGTGTTTGAAACAAAAAAAAGTCAGTCACTGAACCTCTAGCCTATAGAAAAAAAACTAGTATAGTCTTGATTAAATAACACTGTTCTGGATTTAAACATGTCTAATTATTTCTTAAGATTCAGTTTTCTTACTTATCATACCAGATATATCTGCAAGTCCTTTTTTGTTTTGTATTTTATATATTTTTTTTATTGTTTTACATATATATTTATAATTCATTTGGCCAATTTTTGCTAAAAACTATAGTTCTGAATGCATCTATTATTTAAAAAAGAAAGTTTTTACAATCCCATTTTTTAATAAAAGAGCTGCGTGTGAACTTGATCCAAAACTTTCTTTCATTAAATTTTTCCATTTACGATACTGTTCAGAAAAATATAAAGCCCTTTTTCAAAAGAAAAAATTATATTTACAAATGGCAATAATACAATGCTAAGCTTTGCAATTAACAACAAGAAAAACGATGACATTTTGTAAATTCAGAGAATTCGTTCTTATACACAAATTACTAAGGCTTAAAGCATGGATAATCTTAATATATTTAAACTATATAAATTTAATGACTAAATAAATTTATGAAGATAAACTTTATCGTGAAAGATCACTATTTGCTGAGTGAATACAAAAAATATAAGTAACCAAGTTATAAAAATGTACAAGTAATTTTGGTAGATATTATACCGAATACACACACACAATCACTTTCTTTTCTTTTCTTTCTTTTTTTTTTTTTTTTTTTTTGCTTATGTTTTTGTGTTGGTGCTTTCTTTCAGATATTCCTTTTAAATAAACTGTTCCTGTCTCTATTAAAGTAGTACATATTACATAAGTACTTTTAAAAAATATGCTAGGTCCTTAAAAACATTTTAAAAACTAATCCATGCGCTCTTTGCTCTCGCCGTAACGAAAGCAACGTTGTTGCTATGGTTATGAATAACAAACTAAGCGCCAGAAGCCATAATGCTTACTGATGGAAAAGGTTTCTGATCAATTTTTTACTACTATTGACATTATCCTACCACTTCGATTTTTTGTGTCAAAGACTCTTACAGGATTCTTTCTGTAAATTAAAAAATAATTTAAGTCGCTGTATGAGGTGTGTACAATTAAATATTTTACTTTTTTAATGATTTTAAATATCTTAAAATTTCTCCATATAAATGTTTTGATAACATTTTACTGATTTTTTTCATTTTCATTTTGAAGCTTGAACTGTGTGTTAAAAACTATCTCCAGTTTATGGCTGTTAAACATTTTTTTCATTTAATGTTGAGATTATTTTTTGGGGTTTATTCATCAAAATACTGAATATTCTGGACAATGGAAAAATAAATTTATTATGCTTCATAGCCTGTCTTGTTGGAGGTTAAAATTTTGAAACTTATCTTACTCTCAAACAGCTCATTAATAATACAATTCATTCAAAATTTCGTCCAAATATGGATAAAATCATTCAATAATATTACATAAGTACTACCACAAAAAAATATTAGCAAAAACAAGAAACTGGTCAATATTAATAACACACAGCAATTTCAAAATTTTCTGAAATATTTTTTTTTTAAAGTAAATGTGTAATTTTGTTTCATACATGTTTTTAATATATTAGAAAATATTCAAATCGCACAAAATTAATCTTCATTTAAGATTAATCGTTGCAAGACATTTATTTGTAAATCAAATTAAAATGTGCGATAGTAACTTTATAATCTCTATTTTAAAAGATAATTTTTTTATCGCTTACACAATGACAAAATTTAATTTGATTGATTTAAAGACTTAACAACTTAAGCAAATTTTTATTCTACATAAAATTCTCTTATGCAATGGAGGAGTCAAAACTCATTCCATAACTACTGTTCATAAAAGAAAAATATTTTAAAAATCCTATAATAAGAAAGAGAATGAACAGTCTTTTAATTAGATTTTCAACGTACTGTGACATTGACGGTTTTGCTACCGCTAATTTATATTTGAAGCTGATAAATATTTGTAAATTTTTACATATATAAGCTCTTTTTGCATTGTGAATGTTACCATTTTAGCAATTTTGTTTTTGGTGTATTTCAATGAAAGAATTAATTATTGGATTAGAACGATTTGATACATGTATGTGATATTCTCTAAAAATTAATAAACTAACATATTACTAATACAGTGTTTAGCTTAAAAGTTTTGCAAGCTTATGCTTTTTTTTTTTATGTGTAACATTTTTCTTCTCGATTGCTGGAGATTTGTGGGAGTGATTTCGTGAAAGGGATGGAAATGCTTAACAGGAAGTTGGGGATGCGCGCGCTAATCAGTGAAGTTCTGTTTTTTCTCCTTCATTCGGGAGGGACTCCGCCTCCATCTCCCACCCCCTGCGGTCTAGGTCGTGGGATCTTTGTTTTTGTTTTCTCATTTTAGGATCAGAGAAGAAGCTAAGTCCTTTAGGCAGAGACGTTGTTAGACAATGACGAACGTGTTTCGATACCTGACTTCGATTGCTGCGTACAATTTAAACGACCGGGCCACAGAGCAGCTGGTGTGATCTATCGTGAACAGAACAACTCGCATGTTGTGGCTCCACATATGGATATTACTTATCGTCAAACAAGTGGACTGGGTATTGTTAGTCAAGATATTGGGGACATATGTGCGGTAAAATGCTTATTTGAAAATGGACAAACAGTGATTTCGGTGGTCGTATACATTTCTCCGAATCAAACGGTTCAAAAAATTAAAGATTTCCTGCATTTTTTACTTTTACCGAAGGTGGTTCCGCTCTTTTTGAAAAAAAACTATCACTCGCTTCCCATGATTTTGAGTGGTGATTTTAAAGTGAACTTCAGTTTGCTAGAAGCCGAGCCACTCATAGCTTTTTTGAATGATGAACTCAAGCTCGAAATGTTTCGACAACTAACAGTGGTACTGTTATTGACGTTATTTTTCACAACGGTTTTTAAATACTTTGAAAACACAAGTATATGTGTCATATTTTAGTTATCATAAATTATCATTACCGCTCTTCCCCAAATTGAACAAGAATAATTATTTTTGATAAAAAAATTGCATTACTCCTTGTGTTAATGAAATAAAATTTTCATTAAAGATATAATTATTCCATAGAAAATTATTTCCAATCATACTCGATTCATTTTTTTTTTCAGGATTTAAGTTGCTATTGGCGAATTTACCACGATAACATGTCAGATGTTACACATCGTATGCGACTACTGTATAAGGCTCGTTTCTTTCTTTCTTTTTTTTTCTAATTTAATTTTTGAAGTAAAATACAGTCTCTTTATTTTCTAGTAAGATTTAAAAAGAATCAAGGTGAAATGCTGTGAATGAATTATTGAAAAAAAACAAAAAGATATATTCTATGGAATATAATAGATAATTTTTAATAAGTAAAATTGATCTCACTAATTAATCTAAAAGGAAAATATGTAATGATTGTATATATATATATATATATATATATATATATATATATATATATATATAGCATAGTCCCAGTCGATACCACGAGAGACATCCCCAGACCATAATTCCGACTCCGCCAAACTTTACTGTTGACACAATGCATTCTGGCAAAAGGCGTTCTCCAGGCATACACTAAACCCAGAAACTTAGAGAGATTGAATTCATCGCTCCAGAGAACTGTTTCCACTCATCTAAGGTCCAATTTCGAAGTGTCTTGCATCATCTCAACAGAGCAGCACTGTTGGATTTTGTAATCAGAGGCTTATGGGTGACCACATGACCATGGAAATCAAGCAAATGTACTTTCTTGCTGTTGTTAATTATCGAAACAACACTTCCGGATAATTGTTGAAACTCCAGGAGTATAAAGGACATCGGTTTGGTACATTTTTTTCCGAATTTCTTTGAAAGGATGGGTGATTTATATCTGTTAGTTTAGTGGGTTTGCCGGATCGAAGCCCATTCCGACAATCCCCACTCGCCTTCCTCTTTTTAATCACAAAAGTCACTGTCAATTTTGGAATGTTTAACTCACTAGATTTGTCTCTTAAGAATCGGCCATTTCTATGATATCCGACAATTACGCTCTTCTCGAAGTCAGGCAGCTCTGAATTTCGAGGTATCGTGCATGCTATTAATGTCAATGCTGTTTCCTACACGATTATTAAGTACTGAAAGGCTTGACGTAGATAAGAGCCTCAGATATTCTCATTTGCATGGGTGTCC
Organism: Trichonephila clavata; assembly: GCA_019973975.1. Classification (NCBI taxonomy): domain Eukaryota; kingdom Metazoa; phylum Arthropoda; class Arachnida; order Araneae; family Nephilidae; genus Trichonephila; species Trichonephila clavata. The sequence continues at coordinate 44,783 of BMAO01024692.1, forward strand.
TAATACTTATTGGTAGAATGTGTATAATACTAATATCAATTTTGGTTGCTTTGTTTATAATAGAGAAACAATTATATTCACATTAAATGTCTAATACGAATGTACACATTCTGTAAATAAACTAATTCCTTATAAATTAAACGTAATCTTAAATAAATGTAAAATTGCAAAAAGTAAACTTTGGTTTTTAAAAAAATTGATGAATTTTTTTAAAATCGCACATTAAAATGATAGTTTAATTTTTTTTTTTTTGAATTATCCATTTTATTTTATTTTGTTTCATTATTGTCACTACAATACTCGATTTTTTGTTTATATAAATAAATTAATTTTGCATGAAAACTTTCATATTTACTAAAACGAAATCAGTGCAGTGAAATACATCCATTGTTTTCTTATTGTTGGTTAAATGTGGAACATTTCAAGGCATATTCTTAAGCAAAAAAAAAAAAAAAAACCAGAACAGTCAAAAAACTTATTTTCTTAAATAGTGTGAAGAGTTGATACATTATCGAAGACTAAATGAAAGGAGCAAGATATGTATATAACTAGTTCATCAAATGATATCATCAAAAATTCATACAGTTAGCAAGGCCATTAATTATTATTAAAATTATTACTTAATAGATTTTCCAAAAGATCAAACGAAATTTTTTTGTTATAAATGAATAAATTGCAACATTATATCACAAATTAATCAATGCTATATAACTTTTTACATAACAATACATACCTTAAGCCAAATTATTAAACTTATCCGTACTACTATCTTCATTGAACTTCCCCAAAATTCTGGGGATCCTTAACTTTTGAAACAAATTTGAAAGCATATTCTTAGAGAATTGTTGAGTTAAACATCAAAATATATTTATTACACACTACTCAGCTTTCTCAACCAAGACCTTCACAAATCTCATCTGCCAACCGGGAGGGGGATGAGTTTCAGTTTTGTGTTTGGTTTCATGTTAAAAGTTGTGATTCTGTAAAAAAAATGTTGCTTTACTGTTTTATGTAGAGAGATACGAGTTCAGTTTAAACATTTATTACACCTTAGTTCCAGAGAAATATATAAAACACTTGATATACGAATAAAACAGAATTTAATGCATACTTCTTTTAAATAGGAATTAAATTTCTGGTATCATTTAAAAGAGGAAAGGATACGCAGAAGTAATTCTTGACTTCTCAGAGAAGTCAAAGTCTACAGTGACACGTTATGAAAGTTATGCAAAAGACTGTAAATACTTCTTCTGTATAAATTGTTAGCAATAAAATTTTTATTCAATAAAGTCTGATTGTGGGGGAGGGGAGCCCTTCTGTAGTCCGGTTTGTAAATCTAAATCTTTAAGAGTGAGCTTTGTTCCTTTGGGTATTCAACCTATAGTAACCGTGTTTCTTTGAAATACAATGTTAATTAACAACCAACAAATCGATTCAATTCTGATGTTTTATTTACGTCTTTAAGTACGCTCATACATGTTGTTGGGCTACTTTTGTCCAATCCGTTCGCCCTGCTTAGTTTGAAGTTAAAAATATATACTCTTTGTGATATACAAGGATAAAATTAGATCAGAAAAAAAATTGACACAGCAACAACAGTTAATTAGAAAGAACTATTTTGTGCAAACCTATAGAATTATTTATATTTCTTTCCAACTCATGGTTTAAAAAAATAATCGTAATAATGTATATGCATACATTTTGTACGCATATACACACAAAATATATTACAAAGAAGCAAGGATTAAAACCAGCGCATTTTCCAATTTAGAAAGCAAAGGTAAAATATATAGGCGAGTGTAACTCAATAATTGCATCGTACCATCTGCCACCACTCGTGCTTATTACGCAGATCCAATATAGAACGCATTTCTCATTTTAAAAAGTAAAAAGCACCCTGTTCAACGGCCCGGTAAAATTTTTACCATCTCTGACATAGTAAAATGTGGCAAAAGAGGGGGTAGGGAGTCACGTGGCCGATCAACAGGTGTTGCCACGAGTCACTCATTAATTTAATGCTCCAACCGTAAAGAGCCCCAAGGGTATCTGGGCGCCCGAACCGGATGGCAGGGTGGGTGAAGGTAAAAAAGAGAAATCGTGTGCCGATCGTAATTGAAGACAACCCCCAAAGGCATTGTCAGCAAGAGTTTAAACAAGTCCCACTGATGCGCTTTTGCTGTTTTGTCGATGTATTTTCTCTCTATTAATAATTCATAAAGGAACGTTACAGTCTTTAAAAGAAGATTCTTTGAATGGATATGGCTTCACTTACGATTACGCTGTTCGAAATTCTATACAAATGCTCATTTTACTGAACTTTTGCACACACACACAGATGATAGATTATTAAAGTTTATAAAAATATATAATAAAAATTGTTTTCGTATTTAATCTCCACTTATTTTTAATTTATGAATACGCATTTGATTGAAAATTAAAATATAATATTAATAGTATTAGAATTCGTCTTCACTAACGTCACACTATAAAGCAACACAAATACTACTGACGACAGACCTTGTAATTCTGAACCTAGATCAAGTGACGAGGACAACACCTGTGTGAGCAGGTACTTCCCTCTCCGAATTTCCATACGCCATCATCGGTAGGACTTCCAGCCTCGACAGATGTAACGTGCATCAGTCCCTTCACACGGCGAGTCTCCAGTGACATTAAGCTGGAACTCATGACGTGCCGACCGTGAATCCGAGACGATGATCACTTGGCTACAGAGGCCACGTAATGGTGTTCGGGTATATTTATATCATGACTTGGAGGGTTTCTTACAGCCGTGTTTGTGACTGATTGTGATTCATTAATAATGCAACCGTTGATCGTATTTTATTTTATTACAATATGATTCAATAAATCAATCTGTACTCCAAGCCATGACTAGAGAGAGCGCACTGTAACAGGCATCGATAGAGCGAGCAAGTGAAGTCCGTGCATGTTGTTAGAAAAAATCGACCAAGTTGCAATCGAAGTAGTTATACGGGACGTAACTGGGCTGATTGTTAATACAATTGACATATAAGATACTGGGGATTCATTGCATATATACATTAATATAAGCACAATTTATGTTAAGCTATAATTGCTTAAGGTTTGCTTTTCCTTCGTGTCGCATTCTACACGCTGTAGCGGTCTCCTACTAATCCTCTTGTGGGGAAACTACTTCTTTTAAATATTGGTCTATTAAAAACTTTCTCCCGAAGAAGAATACACGGTTTATGTAAATGAAGAATGATATTTAAGCATCAACTTTTAGGTACGTGGGGTTAGGGGTTAGGAGTTAGTAGTTAGTGATTAGCGGAAAGTAGTCGAGAGTTACTCGACGATTAATTAATGAACAATTAAAGATTGTTAATTGGTGATTTAGTCAATAAGTTGGACTACATTAATAGCTGAGATCGGAATTATGTTAGTTTAGACCGTACAACATTCCTTAGCTTACACATAGCTATGACCATTCTAAGAGACTGTTTTGAATTATAATTAAATATCCCTTCTACCATTCCTTAGCTCCTATACTTAATAAAAGGCACATTCTCTGCTCTGGGTTGTTAGAATTAATTAATAGAATAATAAAATAGAATTTTTCTGATTATGGCTGATCTTTATTCAAACCTTCAAAGACCGATGAACGTGACAGCACGACCATCACAAAGCAACCAGAGGGTTATTGGTGATGGACCTCGTAATTTTGAACCTTGGTCACATGACACTCAACGTCCTCCATGAGCTCGCGACTATGACCACTCACGTATCGCTGCCACAAAATTTTAAAGAAATGGAAAAAGATGACTTAACTCATTGTGCTTACTTAATACTGCATTTTGTTTATTAAAAGAGCAATGAGTTAAAAAGTATGTCTATTCAATGAAATCCACACGTGTAGATACAATCATGGAATTACATTTCAAAATATTTTAAGCAGATTAAAAAATAATCTCCTTTTCTTATGCAACTTTGGCTAATAGCCTTCCAATATTTTAATTTCAAACATTTCATCTTTTTCTTCGTTTTCTATTACTTCCTTAACTTAGTCTGAAAGTATATTTATGAAAATATGTTCAGCTTGAAAAATAATGCTACATATAATTTAATACAAATAACTAAAAGTTAAGAAATGCTTTAAAATAATTGTGTATTTTTTAAAAATGTTTATCAATATAAACTTTGATTAAGGAGCGTGTTTCATAAACACCAGGGAATTAAAATATGTGATAAAGATTAAATAATATTTTGCTTTATGTGTTCTATATTTATCGTGAAGTTAATCATTTAACATTTTTATTTATTTATTTATTTATCTATTTATTTATATTTTTCTACTCTTATTAAATTGCTATTTGAAATGTGCAAGGGCTGTTTCATGTTAAAACTGTTAAGGCTCAAAGTAATCTCGTTTACATTGCGTGGAAGTTCGGAAAGTGAAATACCAGCAAAGAGTTTGTCCTCTTCACTTGAGAGATCGTGGTTAAAAATTATGAGTTTTGTCACTAAAAAAACAATCAAAACAAACATTAATTAATAAACAATCCAACAATCAATAAATTTAATTGCTAGAAAGTATTCAAAAAGAGAGATATGTGTCCTTCAGAGGTAAATATTCTTTTAAAAAGGATGAAATTCTGAGGTTTTTGAAATTTTTTTGAACTTTTATTTTATATTTCGTAAGCTCTCTCATTTACCAATTTTATTTAAATTCTCCGACCTCAAATCATTTCTTATCTTAAGAGAAGTTTAAGCGTCATCGCATTGCTTTCTATTTATAACAGACAGTTTTTAATTAGTTGTGACTCAAACAAGCAGGAAATTACACTCATCTGTGTTGCTGAGTGTCAAGGGGAAAACATTCCATGACGCATTGATGAATTAATTCGACGAGTTTAGATATGACATCCATCAATCAAAATCAATTTATTTACTGCTTTTTATATGGCTCAATAACTCTCAGTTTTCCATTTCTATGTACCCCTTGCTCGAGAATTCAAAACTCATGTGTACCCTTTGATCATAATTAGTATTCAAATACATCTTTAAACTGTCTTTGAATTTGAGATATTTTCGCCATTTCTTTATGCTGTTGATGCTTTTTGTATGTTGGATGCTGGTTTTGTATATATATGTCTACACATATAATAATTTAATGTAGCCAGTGTTACACAAGGGGAATTGAGGGGTCAACCTCTCAAATACCAACAGATTTTTTAATGTTATCATAGATTACACCTCGGTTTTTCTATATTTTGTAGAATAAGCCCCCCTCCCTCACCCGTAACAGAGGTTTGGGTACGCCTCTAAATGCAACATAGCAATGAACTGACAGATAATCATCCTCACTTAGCTAAATATATAATTGAGGAAAATCACTAGATTTGATCTTGGAAATATACTTAATAACTATTTTTTTGTATTTGATTCCCTGCCCGAAATTGTTTTGGAATTTAATCGATGGTTATTAAGTCTGTCTTCACTCAAATGTATTGTAAAAGAACTTTGTTCAAATTTAGAACGCATTTTCAGACAGAAAAATGTTCCAATCTTCAGGTTAGTCTACGCCTTCCTTATGGGGATTACTGTAGATAGATTTTGTAATTTTGAACTACGCTTAAGTGACGAATGTAACACTCTCCGAATCTCCACATCATTCCAACATGAAGAATTTTAACTCGGCAGCTAAGTGGTGTAATGACTCGAACACACGAAGTTAAGGTCGGAACTCACACACATATATATATATTCATGTTTTTTTTTTTTTTTTTTTTATTTATTTTTTTTTTTTTTACCATGTCTTTAAAATTTATGAACATTTCAAAAACACACGACTTTTCACTTAAACACTCGAAGTTTGGCGTTACAGTATAGGAGACGAAACATGAAACACATATTGTATTATAAAAAATTAATACAAATATAAATGAGTTGTATTTTTGAATACATTTCTAGCTGCAGGATGGTGAAATCAGAACATGATGTTAAGAGTCAAAGTAATTTTTTTAGTCTGAAGAAATGTCGCAAATTTAAAGCATGTTCTAAAATGTTATATAAAGGGAATCTAAAATAAAATGAGCCATCGAGTTCTATGGATAATTATTTAACTTAATAATAACCAAAATAAGAAATATGATTTTTTTTTTGGCTTGTTGAAAAACTCTCACAGTAAGGTGCTGGCTGTTTTTATTATTAGAAAGCTAGTGGATAGCTTAATCCGAATGTGATAGAAACATAAAATATTTTTTCAAAAACCGTATATCAAAATTTTTTTATTTGAATTATTACTCTTTTTATAATTAATTATTATATTTCTTGCAAAATATGTTGAATCGTATTACAGATTCAAAGTTCCTTACTTCTCATTCGAGGCTTGTCTGTCAAATTTCTTGGTCAAATTTACTAACAAGAGGAGATCGTAATTAACTAAGCAGGGGTAAACACGTTTTAATTCAGCCAATTAGCCCTTCGTTAACAATATCAAAGTGTATCATGCAACTAAAAATTATAAATTATCTATTATCTAAACATTAAATGAAAGAGAGAAGAGAAAAAGTTGACAAGAGGGTCGAAGATTAGAAAAGATAGCGAGGGCATCGGGGGGGGGGGTTCTTTGTGTGAACCAAATGCATTTAACCCTTTCAGTTGATTGATTGCTTATTACTGTTGCACTTCAAGGCAAGGCAACAAAGACTATTGGCAACGGACTTTGTAAAATTCTGAGCCCCGGTCAAGGGACATCGATCCCATAAGGATCAGTCCTTTACGAAAATTTTATATACAGGAAGAAATCTCCCAATTTTCTCATCAGGCTCGCTAACTGATCCCAGGGTTACGCAGCTACTAGCTTAGTTATAGAATGGATTTAATATTTCTATTAAAAGAGGAAATAAACTTATCGATTGAAATTTCTTGTCCATTTCTACTGGAATAGTTAGGCAATTCTGGAGTAGTTTGACACACACACAACTTTAGTTAAATACTCGTACATTTCTAAAAAGAGATCTAAAAATGGAATGCTGCATTTTCAACTATAAATTTTACGAATTCAATACCACAAAATTAATCCAAATGAACAAAGATTTTCTGGATTTACTTTTTGCTATAAAATTTAATATTGAAGAGTAGATCGGCTAAGCTAAATAAATTCTTACATTTCATTTTGTTATTAATAAAAAGCAATTTATCCAACTCTATACAACATTAATTCGTGCATCTGACTTCCTATATTTTTTTAATTAGTAACAAACACGTATAAATTGTTAAATTAATTTTAACAATGCATCAGATATCAAAAGAGAAAAAAAATGCACGATATTGAAAAGTTTTTCAGTATCAAAAAAGTTTACAATAGTTGAGTACTTGGGGGGAAAAAATTTGTTTTTCTTCTTATTTTAATTTTTAACTATTCATTGTCTCAGCTTTGCTGACAACTTCCATACCTTTCGCTCAGGGATTGCTCTCATGCATGAAATGTACGGACCCTCCTTTCATTACGTAACAGTCAGTGACTGCGAGTTCTTTCTACTAAATTTAATTTCTGTTTTGTATTGTTTGCTCGGTGTGTCTTACAAATTCACTGTATTATTATTACGGTATTTTGCAATGTACTTTACTTGTTTGGTAAAGTGAATTAACCGCTTTCTTTTTTTTTTAATTCTGGGAATTTTTATTTGGTATTCATTTTAAATCGTTTAAATTTTGAATCAAAATAATGAGTGTTGGTTGTCTTCGCGTTCTGTCAAAAAATAGGACCCGAATTTGGAATATTTTTTTCGGATATAAATATTATACCTGAAATTATATATTACATTTATATATATATATATATATATATATATAACTTTAATATATTATATTGTATTATATCTTGAGCATTAATATTATATACTGGCTCCGCTATCCTTTTGAGAGCAACATTTCATCATACTATGCATTTTTAACAGTGTTGACCCATTTTTGCTGCTGCTGTTGCTAATCCTTCAGAGTCTGATGAAGTCACGCAAGATCAATTATATAAATGGTTGTCTCTCAAAAATTCGAGCACAAGAAGGGGATCAGTGAAGATATATTTGCTTGTAAGGTCCATGCAACGGGGGGGGGGGGAGGCCTGGTGACCTTAACACCTTGCACAAATGGAGAATATCTTGTTCGCACTTGATGTCACCATTAACCAGACGAGAGAGTGTAGTCTGGGAGCATCTGTCACACTTGAGGGCTAGGGCCAGACTGAGTCTATTACTCCATACCAATTATGAGTGAGAGGCTCTCTCTTCACTCCACCAAACTTTGAGTTTTTTTTTAACGAGTAAAATTTCAGATAGGTAAGGATGGATGTGGAGGAAGTTGGAAGACTACAACTCTCCTTTGCTAGTTTGCTTCCCATTTCATTGCCGTAAGGTTTGACATGAAATGCGATCCACTGAAAGTCTCAAGTCCTGCTTATTGCCTCATCGTGGTGGGAAGGTGTTCCTGGGCTGATTGGGTGAAGTACGTTGAGAATTCGCTCCTGCCAGGGTCACCGTAGACGAGAAGGCCATTACATTATGTCCAGCTAAAATCAGCAGGCATTGGAACCAAGACAGGCTTCTACCATTTGGTGCACCTATCCTTGGATCAACAAAAACTGCACATTTCCTCCCTCATATGAACTCGTTGACTCAATATATGACAAATTTTTTCTCCTATACCGTAATGCTGAATGATCTATCCCTTTACGTGCTAGAAGAAAAAACTAATTATCTATGGAATATTTTGAAATAAACAGATGTATGAATTACAAAGTTACTAATTTTCATCAAGAGACTTTTTTCTGTCTAAAAATGTACTCTGCGTTTAATTCAGTCTCTCCTACATTTGATGAAGACAGACTTACAGCAAATTTTTGCTAAATTGTGTCAAATATTTGCTGAATATGTACTAAAGCTTTAAATATATATGCAAAATGATGGATAAAAACAGTGTAAATGTTAAAGGGTAAAGTCTTAAATTTAATGCCAAAAAAAATTTTTTTTAAATGTGTTATAGATAAAAGCAAATAAGTTCGGGTGAGCGTGTTTCCCCATCAAGTTAGATAAATTTAAAATGGATGATTAAAAAGATCGAACTACAATTTTGAAATAAGAGACAATCAATTTAGATAAACGAACGATGTACGAGACTTTTTGTATAAAATATTAGATTATCTTCACTAAATAATAATGCCTATGAACACTGGCGTAGCTAGTCCTGAGGCTAGTATTAAAATTCCTTTGAATTTTTTAAGGGGCGGGGGGGGGGTCCTTAACATTTTACGATATTTTGCTTGCACACGATATTTTGCTAGTTTGGGGCTCCGTATCATCTATATGGCTGATACGGAGGTAGCTGCGCCCCTGCCAGGGATATCTTAAGACTTCTTCAGGCCCTGGACCCCACCTATGATCCTTTAAAGTAGACAGCACATAGCACACGTTTTCAAACAATAACCCGAAACAAATAAATGTGCATGACTTACAATCGCACAAACCGATTCGATCGACTACCGCCTTTTGACTGAATGAGTAATGATGGTGTATGGTAATGAGCCTAGACCTGTGCATAGACAATAGTAATCACATGTTGCCAGTTGACATATCGTCCGAAATTCCCAGTTTTTCGGAGAATACAACCGGAAATAAAGTTTAACCGTTGAAATTATTCAAATTAGGACCTTATTAAGGCTGACTCGAAAACTAGACGAGGCCCCAATTGTGGCCAAGGCACTGAACCATGGCCCAGTTGGCCCATGCCTTAAGATGTTGTCGTAGTCTATCACTACCTCTAAGATTATTAACTCCCCTTCTTGTATTATCTAAATCTGAATGTGTTGAATTCATGATTAATTACTACTTATTTAATAAATCAATCTTATTTATTGACCTTTCTTAATTGAGAGATTACACAAATACTATTCAAATTTTAAGAACAATAAAACACAGTGAAGTATGAGAAGAATTCGATTATGAACGACGGAATCCTAACTGAATCCATGGAGGACGACGCGTACAATTAAGCTACACATTTATATTTAATTTGAGAAAACAAACTGACCTGATACCTTTTCTTAAGGCAGGTTCTTCTAATTACTTCTTCTATATCTGGATTGCTTTAATGAGCGGCTTCAATCTCAGCTTTCTCTCAGTTCCGTCCCGAACCGATTTTATGTATACTTTTCAATAGACTTTTCTCCCGACGACTATATTTCCACTAGAAAAACTACTGTCTCAATTCTTTTCTCTTCATTTAATTTCCCCCTTTTATATCCTTTTCGAACTCGCTAAACCCGAAAATATCTCATTTGCATAAGTCACACTTTTGGCTCTCGGTGGAGATTGGTTGAAATAAATAAAATATTTAAAGAATACGAGAGAAGGTTAGTGAAACGTGTAAGCACCCGTCACAATGTCCCTGGCCCTGCCCATGAGCAGTGACATCTTAAGACTTCATGAATCTCTGGGTCCCTATCTAAAAGTAGGCTCGACATTCAACTCTTTTAAGTAGATAATATGTAGCATACTTTGTCAAATACTAGTACAAACGGTAACCGGTAACAAATAAATGTGCGTGACTCAAAATTTCACAAACTTTGACACAAAACTATTCAACTTACTACAGCCATTCGACTAATTGAATAATGATGGTATATAAGGATAGTCCCAAGCTTACAAACGAACGACGGACGTGACATAGTACGGAAGGTCATTCGCACTTTATGGAAACGATTTTGTAATCCATTTTCTGGTTTGCACTTTGGCACCATCAGAATAATTGTCTGGAAAGGTTTTGTTTTGATTGGATTGTTAAGAGATTTACTTAAGAAATGGCTTCTAAAATGATATAAGGCTCGAGAAGACTAACTAATTATGCTTTCCAAGGGGAAATATTTGCATCAACAAATTTAAAAAGTTGTAAAAGTCTCGGTTATTTCATTTCAATCAAAGATATTTAAAAATATTAAATATAAAAGGGAAAAAGCATTTACCAAAAAAAAAAAAAAATGAAAACATAACCATGAAACTTTATTCTAAGACTGTTCAAACTATCAAAAAAAATGAAATCTCTGATCCTAAAAGAAAATCCACTGCTTGAAAGATTCATTGTATCGAAGCTAGGAATGTCTTCCCGAACAGTGATTAAAATCATTCACAAGGATTTAAAGTTAAAACAATTGTTTAAACCTATAATTCGTCTCCTTTTAAAAAATATATTGCTGGGAAAAAAGCAAATTATAGAAAATTTTGTAAAAAAATACAAATAGCTGCTAAAAAATAGAAATTTGTGGTAACGCTCGATGAGGTACGTATGTGTAAATTTAAGTGACCGTAGAAAAAGAATATCAATATTCTATTGCTCAATTGACGGAAATGAGTGTACAAAATGGCTTCGTCAGTTAAGAATAAAATTCCTAAAAGGGTTCATGATAGTAGCAGGATTTTCTAATAACGGTAAATGAAAAATCAAAAAAGTCTCAAGAAAAGACAAAATTAACTCACTAAATTAATTAATCAGCAGTATAGCAGAACCACTTTTTGAAGAAGAAATTCCAATTTTGTAAGGGAAGGACACTGATAAAGTTGAGCTTATTATATGGTCAAAGACTCTTTTGTCACACCTCTAAGTCAACTGCTTCTTAATCGGAAACAGGAATAAAGTGTATCTCATTTGATGAAATACGTGTAAAATCCCCATAGGCTTCTGCAATGGACATTTGGGCCTTCGGTTTATTAAAAGATCCTTAGAAAACGGCATCCAAGAACACTGAACGGAACGGAGTCAAATTAGCATGACAGTGCTAAAACAAAGTTTACTTTCATGAAAAATTCAAGCTAGAGCTATCGTCAAGAATCATGGCTATCAGATAGAAGCAAATTTTTATAAATATAAATATGGTATTTGTTGATAAAAACTAACTATCAATATCGTTTCCATAAAGTGCGAATGACTTTCTGTAAAGCAGTTTTACCACCGTTGCCAGTTGGCATGCAGTTCAAAATTCCAAGTTTTTCTGAGAATGTGTCCGGGAATAAACATTTATAACGATCAAAATTATTCGGATCATAGTCTTAGTGAGGCCAAATTGAGATCGAGATGAGGCCTTCCTGAAGAAGAGGCACTCTGCCCGGGCCCAGTTGGCCCATTCCTTAAGACGTCCCGAACTATGTGTAAAACGAATATATCCACTGTTTAGCTAAAAGAAGGAAATATTTCCTCAATAAAACTTACACCAGTTAGTCTTAATTTTTAAACTTTAAACACTTATTTTTATTATTCCCTCTAAACCTCATCTTTTTAGCAGTCTATTAGATATTGTGATTACGAATTTCGTTATATATTTCCGAAAATAAGCCGTAAGTACATTTTTTCTTCAAAAATATACCCGTAATTAGAAACGCTACAATAAGCTGAATTAAAAGAGAAACAGTTCCTGTAATTTTAAACATGTTGGCATGAGGGCAAAAAATTTTCTAGGGGGTAATACAAGAGGAGGGGGATATTTTTCAACAAATTGTTGTAAAATAAAACATTAGTTTCATTTCTGGTCATTCTATCTGAAGCTACATTTTTTTTCATTTGTTATACCTTTTGCACCATTTTTATAACATATTCTTTTGTTATACTTTTTCTTACAATACCTTTTGAGCAATTGTTTGTTCAAAAATGAGTGGGAACAAGAATTTTGTATATGGCACGCGATCGTCGACCTATGATTCTTGCCCTTGAAGAAGAAACTTGCTGCATGATAATCATATGCATTCGGACGTCCCAATGAGAAAAAAATTTCGAACTGTTCGGAAACTCGGATCCTTTTAAGAATTTATGAGATTCCCCCCCCCCTTTTTTTCTTCTTTTGGGGGATAAAAGTTCCATTCCAAACTCCCAAAAAGTTAAAATATCAAAATCTCTTGTGCGTTACTAATTAAAAATTATTTTTAAAATACCATTTTTCTTAAGAGCTAAATTTTTCTGAAACTAGCGGATCCATATATTTTTTTAGTCAACAACTCACTTTAAAAGTATTTTCACTTTAAAAAAGTTCCGAAAACTCTCGGCTTATACGCGGAAATATAGGTATTTTTTATTTCACTCCTTAAATAAATGCACAAATCAAAACTAACTGAATAAAAAAATATATGAAATTTGAAACACTTAAATATATTTTTATAAAAACAAAAGTCATCAGATTTTTTTAAAACTACAATTAGTACAAAATCTAAAAAAAAAAATTAAAAAAATCAGAATGAATAAAATAACGTATGCGTTTTACATTATTTTTTTAAATTAAAAAAAACTCAACATTTTTTTAATTAATTTTGTGCGAATACATTGAATATTAAATTCTTAATATATGTTAAATAAGACTTGTTTATTTTATGACATTGTACAGGAAAGTTAGATAGTGATTTCTATTTATATTTTGCTTTATATTGCAATTAACAATTTTAAAAAAAGTTACAATTTAAAATAATCTAAAGTACTAAAATTAAATATTAAAATATTAAAATTTATCTACTAAATTTATTGTAAAAAAAAGCAAAAATTTTTTAACCATACTATTTTCTATATTAGTGAAAAAGGAATTTAAAAAAAATTTCTTACGTGGCCGGTGAAAAAAATATTTCGCCCTTTCAACGCCCTTTTCATTACAATTCCGAAAAAACCTTAAATTTTTCACCTCCGAAAATGACACACACTAACATTCAACTTTTGCTCAAAATTCTAATGAATAATAGCTACATAAAAATTGAACAGTTTACATTAATTTATAGATGCAAAAATGATCTGAAATCTATCTGCTGTGAGGTAAAGCATTTTTTTGTACACATGAAAAGAGTGAAGTCTTAGTGAGAATCGTATTCAGACCACACCGGGAAGTACACATGAGTGCCTACATGTTTTCTTAGAAACAGAACTAGGATTCCGACTTACTTTTCAAGCATTTTCTTTTTTTCCACGAGCGATTGAAGAGGGGATTTTATTTATAAAGAGAATCGGGACAGGTTGTTACGATGTTGAAAGTTGACTATTTTTAATTAATCAATTTTTAACGTAAACCATCATGTTTGCATACATTATTAGAATACCTTTTTTTATACTGTATTGCGCCTAGTTGGAGAAATTGGTTTTTTAATGTAATCAACTTTGCATTACTTTTTTATTTAAAATATCTATATAAAGTGACTTTTTACAGGAGAAAGGGGGCGATTCTGATGAAAAGAGAAATACATCTATATTGTTTGAAATTATAATAAGACAATACATAATTACTTGTAATGAGATATAGATTCATTTCTCTTGAATATAGATAGTATGGAATATAAAAAAGATTATTGTATGTGTTGAACCTTTTAGTTCATTAATAGAGTTTAACACATGATCAGTGTTTTTATCAACAAAAATAACACACAAACGATTGTCTTTCAAAATGTAAGCAGTTCTCGTGTCACCAAGTCACTTTTGAAATAAGCAGTGCTTAATTGTCCCTCAATCATTTTTTTTAGCCGAATGAAGTTGTCAAAAGCTTGGCTTAAGGTCTTTAAAGATCCCTCTGGAATAAAATATACAATAAGTTAAATTTTAAAGAATTGTGAATTACATATATATATATAGTACCAAAAATAAATCAGTAGAAATCATTTCGGGTGAGATGGAGTCACTGTTTACTTGCCTCAGTAAACCCTTTCCGATTGGCATTGTTATAAATCTTTAAATTTATAATTTGGTTAACACATATAAAGTAAAAATAAGGAGTGTGAAAAGATTATTATTTAAAGCAGTCTCTTTTCTGTACAGCAAGGATTATCCACCTTTTTACCTGTTGTTCCCATAGGATTCCTGTTGCAGTGCTTGAAAATTGCAACACATCAGACAAAATACACGAACTACCTCTAACAAATAGCGAAATGGCAACAAGCGACTTCACAATGCCAAGTTGTACAATTTAAAATTGTGCAGAGCTAAAAGCATGTGCTGGAATATGCCATTTAGTAGTATGAGTTTAACTTATCTTGTCATAGTCTTGATTTAAGGTATTCGACCCCTCACGTCAACTTTAAAAAAAAATTGAGATATAAGGATTTTTTTGTGGTTTTTGAGTTATTTAGTAAATTTTAAGAAAAATATGCTAAAATATGGAAGAAAAAAAGGAATTGTTAATACTAAATGGGAAAAAATTGGAAAAAAAAATTGGAACTTTTACAAAAAAATACATAAATGGAGCCCGTTTTGTACCAAAAGTATATCAACAAATTTTCAATTTTTCCCATTTTGATGTGTTGCTTTGCTATTCATTTTTAAATGACCTTCAGGATGAGAGATATTTTAATTTTTACAAAATCTAGAGTACTTTAGCTTAGTTATTTTTCTGAAATTGCTTAAAAAAACAGTGATTATATTCACATAAGGGATTGTAAATTTTGTCACAAAACAGTGATTGATAAATCGGAAGGTTAAAACACTTTTACTATTACACAGAACATACACAAAAAATTTCAGTTAAATTATTTTTAAAAGTTTTTCAGCAATCTCTGTCTCCGTTTGAGCATTTTTTTTAAACACACATTTCGAGTAAAACGCGTTTTAAAGCATGATATTTAAAGTAATGCCATCTACTTTTACTAAAAAACTAGTAATTTTTTTTCTAGTGAATGGAAAGTAATAAACTTGGTATTTTTTATAAAGGTAATAAGATGGCGTTTAAAATAAAACCATAAAACAATATTTTAGTTTTTGGCAAAACTCAGAATTTTAGAGCGGTCGGATACCTTAATATTTTAATTTGTTGGGTGATCCAAAAATCTTGAAATATTTTTAACATGTTTTCACACTTTTAGCGAGTATTTTTCAATCACTGGAACCTGTATGTGACTCATTTAAAAAAATATTAAATGGATTATAAGAAAATAAAAATGAAGATAACTATTGCGTTAGCTTATATGAAGAAAAAAAATGTTATTTCTCAAAGAAAAATAATTTTAAGAAATGAAATTATACTTAGGGTAAAATAAATGTTCTTATTAGAATAAAATTTAATCTAGGACGTTACTAATTAGTTTATGTGATTTCAGGTTTAAAATGAGGTTTATACTATTAAGAAAATGGAGAGGAGACGATTGAAATATTCTAATATTCTGAATTATATATAAATCAGTAATGAGTAATTTTGAAGTTTGATACATTCGTATTTATGTTAAGATATATGATAAAATGTTAGGATCACAAGTTACTGAATCTAAGTGTTCACTGTCCTTGGCTAGTACGGATGGTTTGCGATTAAGATATTTGTTCAAGTGTTTACTTTGTGCATGCGTGTATTCGTGGGTACGAAACGGTTTCTCCATCTTGCTTCCAAACATCTAACGCTCCTGTGTGTCAATGAGGATTCATAATCGAACTTTGATTCACTATTATAGGGGGGAGGCTCCTCATTTATTCGAATTGCACCGTTTGAAATCCAGGAATCTTCATACAATACTATTGCATTGAGCAGGAGTGGCCAACCCACGGCACGGTGGAGTTTGTAACAGTGGCACACGAAGACTTACTGAAAAGTTTTAAAAATTGAAAAGCTAATAATAAATAAGTATTTTTTACAATTTTATTTAAATGGGATTGTCTAAGACCGCAAAGTTTGGATCTAAATATGTTTATAAATAAATGATTTCTGTTATGAACATATACAAAATAAATATCACTCAAATCTAACTGATATGCACTTAAAATAACGTAATTTTGCTAGCATCTTTAAGAGCTAATCCTAATATAGAGATCGCTTGTTAAAACAAATATAAATTCAAAAGCCACATTAAGTAAAAACTCTCTGTTTAATAATTACCTAGAATTAAGAGATTCAAGTTATTGATTTTTATTTTATACCTAACCTAAATATAAAAAGTTTATTAACAGTAAAACCTAAGTTTGTAATTTTGTCTTGATTATTATATTGTTTTTAAATTTCCAATACATAAACTTGTATTTAAAAAAAAAAGGTCATTTGTGTAAAAATTCCATCATCGGCCTATAAGCAACATTTTTTTTTTTCATTTTTCACATCTTTTTATTTGTTGGAAAAGTTGGAAATGGCACGCATAATTTTTTTTTATTAAATAGTGGCACTCTTTCTAAAAAGGTTGGCCACCCCAGGCATAGAGTAAGGCATGTTTTTGAAGTTACTAAATATTTTTTTTTAAATCTTTTATCTTTTAATCTTCGATTTGCTTACTTTTGTAAGCAAATCTTGTTTATAAAAATCATCCAAAGCACCTTTTTGCTCTACTCACAAAAGACCTTACAGTGGGACGAAACTGAACCAAATATGAAACATGAATTAGAAAGAAAAAAATCAGTTGCTGATAAACGAGATTCACTTTAAATTAAAGAAATTATACAATCTTGTATGTACAAAGATTTCCATGCCCTTTAAAAAAATCAATGAATGATATTTATATATTCTTATTTTTATCCCTGAAATTAATTACTCACAAAATAAAGTTATATACTTCTTAATTGCATATATATATATATATAATTGTATCTCACAAAAGAGGAAGAATATCGAGTTTGTAGAATTCACTGCCCAGCGCGTTTTGCAATGATGAACTACTCTGAACTCTTATATATATATATATATTATGAACTTGCAAATGTATATTTTTTCAAAATTTTAAATCATTAGCAAAGCAATACAAAAAAGATTTATAGGAAGTGATGATGGCTATATAAACTCAAAATTTTTAAAGTTTTATATAATTTAGAAAAAAATTAAATCTCTAATTTTAAAATGTAATACAATCTATAAGAAATAAATTATAACATTTTACGATTTCTCCAGCTTTTGAAATATAAAGTACCACATATATTATATATTTGATTTAAAGAATAATTTATGGGGTAATGGTGTACTGTGTCGTGAGTTGAAATTAGCGTGGTGTGAGAGGTTAGAGGGTGAAGAGTGCCAGCTTAAGGGTCGTCCTCGTCATTCGATCGTGGAATCGTGGATTATGAAACCCGTCGCCAATAACTCTCGTGTCGCTTCCAAATGCGACATTTTAAAAAAATAAATTAATCAATGAATTCTTCTGTAACTAAGGGTATTTGTGAACACCGCGTGATAGCATGTTAAATATTTGATCAACATTTTTTTTTCCGGAGAAATTTGTAATCAGTAAACAAATAAAAAATAAAAAAGTAAATAGTGATTCGATATTTTGTATTATTTATAAAAATAAAAAACCATTACAGTGCATAATTGAATTTAAAAACTAAGCGCCAATAAAATATAAAATTATATAACACGTTTTCCTGTTCATCCTGTTCAAACAATTCACGCATTCTTTCAAGAAAAAATCAATCTTTATTCTCTAACTAATAAAATTGAATTCCAAAAATTTCAGTATTTGATTTTTAGAAAAAAAATTAATTCAAAGCTTTATTCAAAGCTGCTTATTTTCCAAAAAGAAGAATAAAAACCATTATTTTGGTGACAATTAAGTTCCCTTTTTCTCTTCGCTTGTTTTTTTCTGTTCAATACTAACACTAAAAACAGACTATTGATTTCCTTTGAAACTCCCAAACCAAATAGCAATATAGACTACTATTTCTAGAAAGCGAAAAAGGCTGTTCGTATCGGAAGGATTGGAAGGACGAACGAAGCGAAACCCCGCCTTCCAGATCCACCTCACTGCCACTCACCGCGCTCACGCGCGTTGACGTCACAAAAACTTGGAACAAATCACCTGTCTCAGTAGTTGATGGTGTTTTTTGCTATCTCCCAACTCCAGAGAATTACACAGTGTGCCACATTTTTCTTATTCTCGCCAAGTTTGGCTGGATTCTTTTTTCTCAACCTAAAAATATGGAGTGTGAATTTTTCTCTCTTTCACGTAACACAGAAAATATTGATTCTATTTCATCATGATTGCTCTTTGGTGATTTAATATAGATATAAATATGCTTAATTTTTTCAGTTTGTATTTATCTTTTTATATTTTTTACAGCAAAATGTTAATGAGCATATATTTATGTTATTTTTAATATGATTTGTTTATAAAAAAATAAATGGTTTAAATAAACATTTTTCACCTGTTCAAAGTTGTGATTAGATAGATCTATTTGCCATGGTTGGATCGATTGTTTGATAAATTCTTGAGTAATAAGTGAAAAGTTTTTAGAGCTCATCTTGGATTTTCTTAATTACATTTAAACTTAAAAAATGTAAATGTTTGTATAGGTATTTGGGTTCGTATGCTGTAAATTCTTTTGAAGAGATTTCACTGATTATAAATG
Organism: Trichonephila clavata; assembly: GCA_019973975.1. Taxonomy (NCBI): domain Eukaryota; kingdom Metazoa; phylum Arthropoda; class Arachnida; order Araneae; family Nephilidae; genus Trichonephila; species Trichonephila clavata. The sequence continues at coordinate 64,082 of BMAO01024692.1, forward strand.
CAATTTTACAATTCTAGATTCAATCATACCGAAAATTACAAGATGAGATAAGCTACATATTAAAACACTGCCGCTTTAAACTGTTTTGGATATCAAATCCTCCAGCCATAATACATTAAAAATTAGAAAATGTAGTACTGTTGTGACGGGCCCTATTCGCGCCCTTTCACAAATCATCTTGGGGGAATACCTTTTGCTTGAGTTTAAAACTGCCTTCCGTTGAGAGAACTTGATTTTATGTTAATTTGAGTGCTATATAAACTCTAGAAAAGGGAGAGTTAGAGTTAGTCGTTTGGCTGGTATTACAATGAAATTTGGGAAGTGACTTTCAAAATCTTTGGTGAAAAGGAGGTTTAGACTGGAATATAGTTGGTCTAGAAGAGATCTACTGAGTGATATTTTATAGGATCACACTCAGATGAGTGTTTAATGGTTTCTTACAAATTTAAGATAGTCAATTAATTTTGATTGTTCCCTCAGGTTGTTATCTTAATTGATCGCAAACCAAATAAAACTGATTATTTTTATAACAATGTATGTTGATTCGATATCCCAAACTACACCCGAGCGTCACGACACTGTCTCGCATGCTGCTATGAAACAGCTCCAGTGGCGCACACAAGGGGGGAGTCCTAAGGGTCTAGACCCCCCCCCCCAAAGCCCTTGATTTTTTTTCGATTGATAAAATTCTATGCATTTTGTTTGTAAAAATTAAGAAATTGTTTTTTATTGCTAATTTTATTAATTAATGCTAATTATTCATTTATTAATTAATTTTTACTGTTTTTTGTTTCCCAAATTCAACAAAATTAAAAGAATATGTTGGGCTGCGTATGGAAGCATGGTATGAGAACAGTGAACTTTCGATCTTGGACTCCCTCTTGAAAAATTCCTGTGTGCGCTACTGAACAGCTCTGTTTGTAATATGAATCTAAATGAATTAGGTGAACAAAATTATTATTGCACATAACTGATTGTATGTGATGTGAGTGTACGAGTTGTAAAAGCTAGACGGGAAAGCTCAAATGGAAATAATAATTACTTTTAGAAAATATTTCGCATATCCTCTTGAGAGAAAATATTCTAAATAAGTTGAGGAGATCGCATAATTTATTTCCATTACCTAAAAAATTGTTAATATCTCGATTATACCAGTCAATAAATTTCAAAGAAGACGATCACAACATTTGTTTTATTAAAAAATCAGTTGCGCTCACAAGGGAGGCCCAAAAGTTCGGACCCACTCCCATTGCACTTGATTTTTGTTTCGATTGATGATAATGCAATATGTATAGTACACAAAATTTAATTAAGTATTTATTACTAATAATGTATTTTATTAACTAAAATTCTAATTAATCATTCAATAATTTACTTCTTAATGCTTTTTGTTCCCAAAATCGACAAAATTAAAAGAATATGTTGGGTGACTTATTGAGGTTTAGTACGAGAATGGTGGACTTTAGACCCTGGAACCCACCCACCCCCCCTTGTGGAAATTTTTTGTGTACGCTACTGTAATAAATGGATTTTTTTCTATTGCTATCCCAATTAAGTAAATCTTCAAAATTGCATCTTTCAGTAAATTATCATATAAAAATTTTAAATCTTGTCGTTTAAAGAGTATGTGTATCAAATCTAAGGGTTGTAGCATGTCATGTAATTTATTGCGACAATATTTACAAACCTTGTAATGTCTGGTCTGGTGTAAATTTTGCTCCATATAAAATAAAGGCCCAGTAAATATATTCATAAATTTATTTCATCATCGTCACAGTGTAATTGATGTCAGGGTTTGATATCACTTTCGATAATTGAGGAGTAATATATTATGGTACATCCTGAGACGAATGCTTCTGACTGATGGTGAATAAAAAAAAATAATGTTGCCTTTCAAAAAAAGGCAATGAACATGATTTTCTTAGACTTCGTTCATTACTAATAAATTGTTTTGTAACTTTTTTCAAAGGCGTTAAGTCAGGCGAATCTAATCTGACGTAACCAACTGATTATAACTAAACACATAAGGTGTTTTAATTGAAGGACTACAAGGAACTAGAAAGAGAATTGGCAGTAAGCCATAAAATTTGTACTTTGTAACTTGCAGGTGTAACATGGCGTGTAACTAGCCAACCAAATTACAATCTTTCAACTTTGTATTTGAAGTAAAGTTACTGCCAATGTAAATTCACTTTCCTTTAAAAGAAAAGTGTACACATATATTTTTATTATTTACTTACAAAAATGAATATTATAACATATATTTTTTAATTTTAGGACCAAAATTTCTGTTTTCTCTTTTATGTTAACAGTAATTTCTCAAATTGTTTAAAAAATAATAATTTAACGCTGTTTTTTTTCTTCCATTTTTGAGTTATTTTTTTAAAGGAATTTCATTGATATTATTGTGTGTGTGTGTGTACATCTTCATGATTTACTCGGTCCCAATTTCATACAGATTTGAGAGGTACAAACTTTAGATCGAAAAAGAAATTCAAATTAAGAGTTGAATTGTGGGATCTGCTTGATAATTTTCCAGAACCATAATTAAAACAAATTTACATATTTGAATAGAAATAATTTTAAAAAAATATTCTATAAAGTACATTAGCATCTTTTTTTTTTAATTATACATTTGTATGTGTGTTTCAGTTAAGCTAATGAAAAATATCAGTCTTTTTTTAACTTCGTCTTCATCTTATGTAAAGAGACTCGGAATTCAAAATAGAATTTAATTTTAAGAGAAAACACAGTTTGCTCTTAAAATTCCTTTTATAAAGGTTGTTCTTTCACCTAATATGTAAAGTAAAATATAAATAAATCATAGAGCAAATTTTATACAGGAAAAAATAAAGAATTAAATCAAAATAAGCAATAATTATAAAATAAAATGCCTTATACTCTCAACGTATAAAGGAGTAAAATTTGTAGTACTGAACTGAACTCAGTGGAGCAACAGCCAATGAGAGCCAATGCCTACTGTGCCCACCTCAGTATACGCGACCGAAGCCACTGAGGTGCATGAGCAGATGTTCCGGTCAGGTGGTCATTCTGACGCGAAACCCCCAGTGTTCATTTCCCAAGCAAGCTAGGTACTCATTTTATCGACCCACTGAAAGGATGAAAGGCTGAGCCGACCCTACTCATCCCGGAATTTGAACCTTGGATCTGTGGTGTGGAAGCACGACACACTACCACTCAGCTACTGGAGTTCAAAATTTTTAGTAGTAACTCTAAATTTATAAAACATTTTTCTATTTGTAAAAGTAAGAAGTGGTTATGTTTCTGCTTATCTTTCAATGTTTTGTAAAATGCTCATTTTCCTCAGTGGCACACACCTAGGGGGTCAACCTAGTATAAGAGAGGTCTGTTCAGGTCACTGATTTTCCCATCCTATAAAACAATATTTCAGAAAATGCTAACACTAGTATATATGTCTTACCTAAATTAAATTTTAAAAAAGTGCAGTCTCTTTTCATAAATGCCTCACCCCCCCCCCTAGCCCCTAATCCTTCATTTATATAAAATCCTGCAAAGCTTCTTTTCTCACATATGTGACACTGTTTAAATAAAATGACATCTCTAAGTCAAACGAAGCCGAAACATTTTCAGAGAGTATCGACGGGAGAGGCGTCGCAAGACATGCTCAGTAGATATTTACCGAAACGAGCTAACAAAGGAGTACGAAAAAAAAAATAAAGGCCTCTCCACCGACAAGTGCGCATTCGCAACGCATGAATGCACTCACTTCTGTACGACGCAAACAAAAATATTTATAAACTTCCTCGCGTAAAAAAAGAAAACGATGCCAAATCTTGGCGCAGGTAGAAGACTCTATTCGCAAGTATCTTGGCGATCCAGGTAAGCAGCAACCCTACAGCGGTACCTCAGGTAGGACTTTTTACCAGTGTAGTTATGTAGTAGTGTGGATACCTCCTGCGATATTCAGACGCGTATCCAGCCTCAAGCTTGCATGACGGCAGCCATATTGGACTATCAAGCGTGACGTCATCTGTGACGTCACACTTCGAAGATTTTGAGCGCTCATCCTAGGATTGACCTCGTATTGACAGTGGGCGACCCCACCACTCCCAGCAAATCGTTTGGGTGATCAAGAAAAAAAAAGTAAACAATTCTGTGTTGTAACCGGTGTTTCATTCCTCCCAGCTGACGGCAGAATTTCGACTTTAAACTCAAATTACCCCCCCCCCCATCGGTGTTTTAAGTTATTGTTAAGCGTCCTAAAGGAGATTAACTATCACCCACCCATTCAACCCTCTTCATATTCTGGATTTATTTAGTGGATTCTTTGTGCGCAATTTATTGTTTTAAAAACCCAAACTTTTTCGAAATTTATCCGCAGATATCGAAATTTAACCACAGTATTGACAAAACCAAAACAGCTGAATAACGACAACAACAATTATAAAAAAAAAATATTTGGGGTTAAAAAAAGTGCAATAACTCGACAAGACAAAGACACCTCGTCGATTAAATAGGGTGAAGGAAGCATACAAGAACCGCTATCCGTGTCACATTTCGTGTTAATGTCGCTTTGAAAACAAAGCCCTCCGCACGTGCTTACGGTAGCGGGAACAGCCCAGTGGTTTGCTTTGGCACTCAACAAGTGTGAAGCTTGGATTATTAGGGATGAAGTAAGGTGTGACCAGTGGTCAGCAAGTGCTATGCTGGAGTTGTGCTTAACCGCGTGAAGTGACCTGTGATCCGTGGATTCCTATGAGAGTAGGAGGGAGACGCCCTCCAGTTCAGCAATGATCCAGAAAGTAAGTGCTCTCTTAATTGTATCATTAGGATTAATAAGGTGAGAATGATAGCCTTAATTCAGTACCGAAGGAGTTACTCCGTCCTAGAAGCATTTGTAATCTCTATGTGTGCTAAACTTTAATTCATTAAACATTCTAAAGTGTAAAAGAGAACTTATAGTAATAGATGGGAATAATATTGAACTTCAAAAAGATTTCAGTATTGGAAAGTGGAGATGGTAATAGAGCATTGGATAGGTTTGCATGACGTTATAGAATTTTAGGACAAGCAAAAGGGTAAAAGAAAACAATTTATTAAGAAAACTTTCTTGGAGATCTCAGAAACTATATTAGGGGGGGGGGGGTCAATGAACAAATACTAGCAACTTAAAATTTATGGAATCGGTTTTAAATTAAGAAAGTATGCTCTAAAAAAAAATTGGCTTATAAAATAAAATTTTAATGCATCGCAATGCTAACACCTTAATATGAAGTTGACACTTTGATACCAAATGCATTTAATATTAGAAGTGTTAAAGCAAAAGTAACTCCATGGAGTTTAAAATAAATAAATATTTAGGCCAAAAATGATTTCATTAAAAAAATATTTCATACATTGTGATAATGATGTAAAATAGAGAAGTTTGATACCTTGAGGTAAAATAAGAAATTTGAGCCTAAGAAATGTGTTTCAATGCAAATTTAATAAGGTAACATCACATAAAAGATAATTTATTACATCTAAGATTAAATTACTTCAAGATAACTATATATATTACAATATTTTCTTAATCTCTCAGCAATTGAAAAAGCTTTTCATTAAAAACACTCATCCAGTTTTTGAAACTGAATTTAATGAACTTTCATACTTGAATGAAATAATTTTAAGAAAACATTCATCATGCGCGCGCCAAATATTAATAATACAGTTTATAAACAAAATTCAAATTTTTAGCAGTATGAGAATTTAAATTCTTAACAATGCTCCTATTGAAAGTTTTAAGGCCTTTTTCAATACTTAGATTTTAAAGGAACTTGAATTTGAAGCAAAAAAAAAGTCATTATGTATGCTTTATCTTTATATTTTACTTTCCTTATTGTACAATAATAATTTGTTAAAATTCTAAATTTAAACAAACTACTCTTTTTTTAACATTTTCAATGTTAAAAATAGTTTCTTTATTTAACCAACGTTTCGTAGACTTTGCTTTGTGGTTGCCATTTAGAAAGCTGTCAGAAACAAAACGGATTTGTTTCCTTTAATATTGCGCTCTTTTTTTTTTTGAAGAAAAAGAAAATAATTATCATCCTGTCTTATCATTTTTTTTTTCTTTATAGTGGTCTCTCTTTTAAATTAAAGATAGAAGAAAATACAACAGCGCTTTTTGTTACTGAAAATATTATGTTATTTATACTCTTATTTCCTTAGAGTGCAATTATACATAACAGTAATTAAAGTAAAAATTTAGTGATATTTCAAATTATTTAACCATATAACTTTTTAAAAAAGTTTTCTTTATTCTTATATGTTTTTAAGTTATATTAATTAAGTAATTCTTATTTAAGTAATAATATTCTTCTTAATAATATTCTTAAGTTAAGTAATTCTTATATTCTTATATGTACAAATTCTTTAAATTTTGTTTGAACAGAAATCCTCTGTTTTTAATATCCATTTAATTTAGCACGTCATACGCTTCTAATTTTAAGCACAATTGTTTTATGAAAAAACGCGTTACTTTGATTTTTAGTATAATTTTTTTAAAAGAATTTTAATGAATAATACAAATGCTCTTTAAGAAAAAATGCTGATTTTTTAAATTTTGTCTTAAATTTTTTTGAAATATATTTTTTCTTATAAAATGTGTTTTTGATAAACAAGAGTTATTATCTTCGATCTTAAAGAAGTTTATTAACAAGCACTTATTCTTAGACGTAACACTGATTTTCTTAAAAATTTGTTCCTTTTTTTCTTTCTGCCTAGCTACTATGTTAAAAATAATAGTTTTTTGACTTTTTTATTCACACTTCAATTTTAGTATAAACAGACATCTTTTGACTAAACTAATTCTTAAAAATTAAGAAAAACAGACCATTAACTTTTGCACCAAAAAAATTTCCCAGAAATATATCTAATCATTGTAAGAGTGTAATTTTTGAGACTTTTTTAAGACGACTTTATCATAAAAGTGAAAATGTTTTAAGGAAAATAAAGACTAACAAAATCAAGATCTCTTATTATTTGGTGTAAAAATCAGTAAATTTACCTTATATTCTTTGACATAATTGGTTTTGTGGCTTGACTTTTTTTTTTGCTTTTCTCAGTTATTTCTAAGGTTCCCATTTGTTTTTCAACTCTTGTAAAATATTCAATTTTCCATAAAGTAAGTTGAGAGTTACCTATGGTATTAGAAAATATTTATATTATAAAAAGACACAAACACGTTGCAAATACACTTGAAAATATAAACACTATTCATATAAACGTAAACTGTTCTTAAAAAATGTTAAAATTTTTGCATTGAGAATTACTTTAATCTTTTACTAATCCAAATGAACATATCAAAACCATTTATTTTGTATTCAAATTTAAGTGGATAGTAAGTAATACTGGTATTTCAAAATTGATAATCAATCTCTAGTTTGAGTGTGATTTGAAAACTAATTTATGTAAATGTTAATCGATATTTCATGTTCAACTATATGTTTACTTATTTTTCAATAAAAATTCTACAATGCCTATTATTTGAAAAAAGTTAAATTCCTATTACCTACATATTTCTTTTAAATGTACTCCTGCATGAAATGAAAAAGTAGCTATGTGCCTTAAACTAATTTTTTTTTTATTTCTGAGAATATTTCTCACATAAAAATTGTATAAAACCCTTAAAAAAAAATGTAAATGCAAACTTAAATTAATTCAAATTATAATGGTAATACGTATTTTTTTCTAGTAAACAATATTTTTTAAGTAGAAATCAAATACTTTACTTGAACTCAGAATACTACTTAAAGAATTCATTATTTTTTTATTGTTCACACAGTATGGTTAGATGAGAAAAATGTATTGCGTTATAACATACTTATGATTGCTTACAGAACAGAATTATTCTTCAGAATTTATAATGCTATTAATAAAATAAAATTAGTTATGCAAATCAGAATTCCTATCGATTTTTTTTTTAAACGTAAGTTTATGATTTGGAATTCTGAATGTTGATCAGATGGTAGAGCTGGTGAAACTAGAGTTTTTATTCCTTGTGTAATTATTTTCGTCATTTGCTGTTTAGATTTTATAAATAAATTTTCTTATTAATTTGGGTATATCAAAAATTATATATTGCGTTTTTATAACCTTTTAAAAATTAATTAATAGTTCTAATGTATAGTTATTGTGACTATTCCGAAAAATTTATTAAGGCTTTTTTTGTAGTTACTTAAATGTAATGATTTTACCAAAGAAAGAATAAATTTATGTGTAAGTATCTATACGTAGAATTTTGGAATTACAGTATTCACCGGTGATAAAAAAGTATTACTTCTAAACAAAATTGTAAATCTCATTAATTTAATAAAGAAATTCATAATGGAATAAATTATTTAAATAAAATCACTATTAATTATATTACAGAAATTAAAAATCACAAAAATTTTAGAAGTTGGAAGTTTATTTTTAATTATTTCATCGATTTTTTGCTTAAAAGAATAATCTTTAATCAGAGCTTCAATTCACAGTTTTAACAATTTGAATTTTTATCGCTGCTTGAATTAAGACATCTGAATAAAAATTTATAAAAATAATTAGGAGAATATTTGTTGTTTTTTTATAGAAAAAAAACGATAAACATTTTAATTTTAAAATAATTTAATACATTATTCTAGAAAGCAATATAGGAAAAGGGATAATTTTTCTTCATAAAATGATTGAATGTGTAGCATTAAGTTGTATACGTTTCATACAAAACAACAACAACAAAAAACGAAGATCTTAAAGCCAGGGGTGTAGTTACCGCCGTATCTGTCGTATCAATGATACGGGCCCCCCAAGCTACTCTAACCCCAACATGCGCCACTACAGTCAGACGAACAAGGTTCTCGTGTCTAAAAAAGGGTCCGGAATGAATTTTGATACAGGTCTCACTCAGAACTAGCTACATCAGTGCTTATATAACTGCTTTATATTGGAGATAAATAGGAAACCCTTTTTCAGGTTAAAAGAAATTACAATATTTATCGCACATTTAGGCATCATCGACGTACAGAGCAACTATTTTTGTTGTATAATTTCTTTCTGTAGAATCAATCCTCATGTATGCAGTAAAGCTGATTAGAAATACTGTAATGTGACGTTGAAAAACTGTAATGCTAGAAGAGCCTTGTAAAATATGTCTGAACTTTAGAGAATCCTTATATTTTAACTGTATGATGCATAGCTGCCCCCCCCTCGAATTTTTATTTTTATAATTATTAAAAGGCTTTTTAACTTGAAAAAACGTTACCTTTCCTATATCATCAAACGTGTATAGTAATAGTAAACAGGAATTCATATATATCTACTTTTCATCTCTTGTAAATCTTGATCTTTTTATCCAATGCAATGGCAAACACCAAATTTCTCTTGTTTCTCAAAATCTTTTTCTAGTTTATTTTAATAATCTGTCATGTTTGTACTAAAAGCCTTATTTTACTTAATGGGCTTTATTTCTTACCTTCTGTGAAAAAATCCTCATTTAAGGGAATATCTAATCAATGTTCTATGTTACGTTTAGGCTAGAATTCTTCAAGTTTCGAGGCCATGAAAATTTTGAATTTTGTCAGCTTTTAGATTTGGACCCAGAAGGATATTATGAATAGCATAACGGCCTCTGGGAAATCCTAAATCATGCAACTCATCTTAGTTTCCAAAGTTTAAAACTAAATTTGTATTGGTTTTTGTTCCTTCTTAGCAGCACTTTTCTTCGGTTGAGATTTGTGTTTTTTCCGGTGAATCGATTATATAGCTGAGCTTAATCGATTATATAGATATAGCTTAATCGAATGAGTTTAATTCCCCAATCCATGTCAAAAATTATTTTCATAGCACTTCTTCATCCTGATCTCCTCATACAAAAATATAAAACTACATATTTTAAAATATTTGTGTTGCTGTCATAATAAGGAGAACTGGGAGAGTATCTGGAAGAGTATCAATTCAATGGTCAAAGGTTTGCGAATTCAAGACTTGATAACAAGAAATGGATCTAATAAAATAGTGAAAATATCGCTTTTTGGAAATATTAGCACATAAATCCATAATACCTATAGGACGTTAAAAAAACTCAAAATAAGAAAAAGAACAAAAAGTCAATATGTTTTTTACGTAATGAAAAATTTCAAAATTTTTATACTTTTGTTCCTTTAGTAATTTTTATACTTTAAGTTAATACTAAGTTGCCTGTTATTTTTTACCTATTATTTTTTGACTGCTTTTTTAAAAATATTAAAAGTAATCTGACTATTATATTGTATTAGTTCTTAGACATATTCGAAATTTCACGACAAAACATTATTTAAATAAAAATTTTAAGTATAAAATTCTTATAGATTTTTATTTCACATATTTTTTTCGCTAAAAAATTAATTTTTTAAAAGAAATTTTATGTTTTTTTTAAAGTTTTAAACAGTTTTGTGCATTTAAATAATTCAATTCGATTCACGCTTAAATTTGCTGCTATTTAAACTATTAATCACTAAAATAACTACGAATATACATACATATATAAATATTAACAGTTACTTTCTCATTATATAGATAAATTTGCTGTCTTATTCTAATAGAAAAAAGATATTCTTATTGTTTAAAATGTTAAATTTTATTTGTAAACTGAATGAGGATTGATTTGCTGAAATTTACAAAATTTGCTCGACCGTGTGGAAAAATATTTTAGCATCCAATAAAGCTACATTTAATGCAGAGTTTAGGCTGTAATGAAATTTCTGGAGAACATGTATATAGCAAGAAACATTTATTAAGGAACAGCTAGTAAAAATATATTATACAGTTCAGAATTGCGCGCTCGAACAGTCGTTACGTCTCGGTTGGTGTTGGTAATTTGGGTGTATTATAAAAGTGATTTTTTTTATTAGTGGAATGTAGTCGAATAAGTAACATTCTAATGTATTGTGTATTACAACCTTTTTTAGAATATACATGCTGAATAATTCCTTAAAATTTAATTACCTTAAGTTACAAGAGAAAGTCATTAACATTATTATTTTTATGTTTGAATTTTTTATAACTGCTTCAAGATCTAGTAGTTCAGTTCTCATAAAATTATTTTCTACAAAAACTTCTTTTTGTTTTACCAGTAATTTTACTTAATAACTCTGGAAATATTACGTGCAACTAAAAAAAATTCAGGATTTAAAACATTTTAAAATAGAAATTAGAAGTATTATTTCTTATTTTAATATATGTTTAAGAATATACTTTTTATTCATATATCACTAAAAAGTTTGATATTTATTTATGTATTACTTTAAGATTTGCAGATTTTTTTACTTTAAAATATTCAAATAAAACTAATATTTTTTTTAAATAATTTAATTATAAATCAAGAATTAAATAAACCACATTATTGTTGGTTGAACAAACTTTTGATTGAAATAATAGAAGTGAAAACACAACTAAAATTGTGATTTTGATATTGTTTCCATCTAGAATTTTGCAAGTTTCTTAATGAAGGGAATTTAATTTTTTTAAAAAATAAAATATTTTAGGTAGTTTTAAAACACTGTCAATGAGAAACGCAGGGGTGCATTTTCAAAATTTTAAATGAAATAAGATTAAAACACGCAGTAGAAATTCCCACAAAATATTAAAATTGCATTTAATAACTTCGCAAGACATTTAAAATTGGTTTTAAGTATGTTTATGTGAATTGCCTTTTTATAGTTCTTTTTATTTCTTTATTTCGCATATCATTTGATATTATTTACTTGAAATTTATTACAATATTTGATCCATTCGTCTAATTGAACTCGTAGAGGTATTATGTAGTTGAATGTTTTTAAATCAAGTATTTTAATTTATATACATTTAGTAAATCATGTGGTTGGTTGCTTATAAATATCATAGTATTTGTTAATGATATTCAAAATTTCAGATGACTTAAATAGCACTGAATCCCAATTTCACACATTTGAAACCTGAATACATAAATAATTACATCCCAGAAATAGTAACCTTTTTAAATATTTTAAAGATTCTTACAGAAAATATCTGAATACTGTATTCAGAAATTAATGTTAATTTAATATATATTTGGATTTATTACTTTGAGTGTGATCTTTTCACAGTTTAAAAAAAATAATCGAGAATGCATTAAATAGGGGGGGGGGGAGTTAGTCGAAAACATTTTAGAAAATAAAAGCAGATCTTCTAAATGGAGAAAGCATAATCAAATGCATCTGATGTACCAAAGAGTTTTTCTAAAAAACTAGATGTTATATAATTTTTTATGCTACTTTTATACATTTATATGACGATATCATTTTTATATCATTACACTCCCCGCTGGGTTTTTATTTTCTTACCTTTAGTTTTTAAAAATAGTATTGATATAAATTTGGAAAACAATTAATACAGAAGTAAAATGCGCTTTATCACTTCACATTTTATGTGACAGAAATAATAATTATATTTCAGCTGTCATAACCTAATTAACCCTTAAAAGCATTGCGCATGCGCTGCAAGCTGTCACCCGGCTCTTTATTTCTCGCTTATAATCTAAATAACTTGTTATTCAGAGAAAGTTCTGACTGCTCCACGCTACGACGATTATTTCCCAGAAGCATTAATATTTCTTAATTCTCATGGCTTGCATAAAAATATTTTCCTTTTCTTAAGCAATATGTCATAATACTTCACTTTTCTGTAAAATAAATTTTTATAGAACACTTATACAGCCCTTTCCTAAGTCGTCATAAATTATCTATACAGCAATTAGTCTAAGCAAGCCTATGTATCCTAGTCCTATTCTTTAAACAGAATATAATAATAAACTTTAGAAACCTTAAATTGCCGTCACGTGAGAGCTATTGACGACAGACTTCATAATTTTGAACTATGGTCCAGTAAGAGAATGACTTCTGAGCACTGGCTCACACAGGAATTTTTCAAGGGGGAAGGGCGGTAACATCCAGTGTCGAAAGTACACCGTTATCGTATCACATTGCAATACGCCACCCAACATATTATTTTGATTTTGTTAATTTTGGGAGGACAAAAAGTATTAAAAAGTTCTCTATTAAATAAATAATTAACATTAATTAATGAAATTAATGATAATAAACAAATACTTAATTACACTTTACGTACTATATACATAGGATTATAATTAATCGAAGAAAAATCCCGGGCTATTGGAACCGAGCCCGGAAACCCCCTCCTTGTGTGTGCCACAGCTTCAGACCGATATCATAAATAAATTACTATATACTATTTAAATACTATATATCATAAATAAAAAATGTGTGATGATAATATAGTATTAAATAGCCTACAAACCAGAAGGAGATGAAATGCGACAAATATGATATTAATTCTGGAATCTTCCGCTTAAATGACTCATTATAAGCAAAGTCTGGGATGATCTGTGCCTTCCGTCCTTCCTGCTTTGCTGATTAGAGTACATCTTGTTTTAAGTTGCGTAATCGCTTTCACGATCGAAAATTCATCGGAAAAAAATAATAAATAATAGCGATGAAAAGAATTAAAATGGTCCAATCATACTCCCACGACCCCATTCCTTAACGGGACAACACTTCCTCTTGACGTAATGAAAATTCTGACGATTTGTCAACGCTTCCTTGTCATCGAAATGCATAACAGAAATCAGTTCCTCTTTAAAGTATTGTAAATGATTGATGCGAATTAATGACACTTTAGAAGCGTCAGTCTGAAATATATTTCCACGCAAGGCAAGTTTTATTAATATGAATGGATAATTATACGCAAAGTAGTCACATAAAGGAATTGGTTCACTCAGATAATGGTGGTGGTGTGTGAGGGGGAGGTTCTTAAGAGATAATCAAATCGCAAAGTACACACAGAACTGTGTGGGTTAAGTTGTGTTGAGTCATTGATTCATAATTTCTAGTTTAAAATATATAGAAATTATTAAAATTTTACTGAATTTTACCTCTTTTAAAAGAAAGGATTTTGAAAATCGTATAAAACAATAAATGCTTTTGAAAAAACGAATTATAAAATATAATTTTAACAAAAGTTACTTAATGGAAATTTACTGTTTCTTATATGAAGGGTAAAAAATAATAAAGAATACAATAGAAAGAAAATAAATATAAATGTAAGATTTATAATTCTTATTTCAATTGTGTGGACTTGTCAATAAAAAGCTGAAAAATGAATCTGGAGATATTAATAAGGAAACTTTAATAATACAACAATTTAATTTACTTATTTATTTAAGCTGTTAGCAAGTAATCCAGAGCAGAAGTATTACAATTTTTTGACAGTGTAACCCTATTCGGGGCATTCGGTATCAAGAGATGTCTGTGTTAAATTAAACTTATTTAGAATTTTTTATCCAGAGTCTCCCACAGTAATTTTTCAAGACCCCATTTGCGGTCGCGACCCAAAGATTGAATGCCTCTCTGATGTGGAGTAAGTACTTACACTTAAAATAGCAAGGAGTTCTTTATGTCCTGCATTTCCACAATGCAGTCATTTATTTCTATTTGCTGTTGGTACTAATTGAAAACTATTAACTTATTGATAAAAGATCTCTTAGAGAACAAAAGTACCAGCTTTATGCATAAATATATGGACGAATAGTTTTTTTAATATATGAAAAATATAATTTTCACAAAATTATTTTGATTTTAATGATTCTCACTTCTTAGAATTTATTAACTCCAATCTGTCTCAACTAGGTCTATATTAAGCAGGAAAAAATATCCAAAATTGCACAATGTAATTAAGATTTAAAAATCAAGTTTGGTAAATTTAGCAAGACATGGGGAGGGGGGGGGGCAGAACAAATTCTTAATGATGAATTATATTTTTAGAACTATAAATAAAAACCTGGGAAATCCCATTTTTCATTATTTGTTTAATACAGAAATCCGAAAAGCACCATAAATCCACATTCGAAATGCTAAATGGATTTCCCACCTTTATTGATTTGATAAAAATATATAAAATTTATTATTAAAGAAATTATTTATCATTTGGTGTTTTACCATATCTTCGATATTCACCAAACCTATAGTTAAATTATCAGCTTGAACACATTTTTAAACATTGTATGTCTTCCGCATTGATGTTTGCTATCATATAATGAATAATTGTTATTATGTTTCATCAGTTTTAAGATTTATTGTTGGAAAGTGTTGAAATATTTTAAACTATTATTCCATTGTATGATGTTTCTTTTAAGATTTTACCCACTTTTTACGCTGGTAGGTATATTTGATAGTTAGCTATTACTTATGGGATATAGCACTATTTTAAAGGTATTTTTAACAATATATAAATTTATTTCTGCTTTAAGGGGGGGGGGCATAATTTAACAATGAATCCATTTGTGTTAATTATAAACAAGTTTATTTATTTACTAATCAATTCATTCATATGATGTAATATTGTGCAAATTATAGTCAGGGGAAAATGTTAAGTAATATTGCATATAAATGATAACGTCAACATTTTTTTTTTAAACTTTGAGTCGTATGCAATATTATTTTAGTGGATGCTAAGTTAAACGCGTTTTTAGAATTAGTGATTTAATTTGACTTCGTTTATCTTGACTAACTCTTCGCCTTTTTTAACACGAATTACAGATACTCTACACACTTCCAGTCTTCGGTCGTCTTATAAATTTCATTCCACAATGTTAGAGTTACGTCACAACATAAAGAATTTCAATTAGTTTAAATCCATCTTGCTTCTTTAAAAATAACTTTGGAATCAACTATTGCCGAGGCCGGCAAGATCGAGGTCAGTCAGTTGTTTTATTCATTCTTGTTTTCAGACAGAAAATACCACTGAGTGTGTTTTACAATTTCGAACGTTGAAGGAAAGAAAATTGCTATCACCTAAAAGATAATCATTTAGTTTTGCAACAAAATGAATGATTTTCGTCTCATTTGTTAAAAAAAAAAGAAAAGTTGAGAAAGAGATATTATAATTTCATATTGTTTAAGTACTGCCTCTGAAAAATCGACTCAAGTGTTATCCTTGTTAGGATTAAAATTTACGAGATCTTTTGCAAGTAATATCAGAAGAACAATAATCACTTTGACACCTTGCAATAATTTTATTGATTTTAGTTAATTAACGTTGAACTAAACCTTAATAACGAGTTGCTCTTACTTTTGAAACCAATCAATGTACGATATGTGAGCTCTTTTATCTTTCCTTTATTTTCCAATTGCGAATTGGTTATGATTCAAAATAACGAGGTAAGTTCCCAATAGTCCTCAAGTAAGGGCGACATCAATAAGTTATCAGTCAATATCCATTTAGTTTAGTGTAATAGCAAATTTCTCTTTATAATATATTTTTAGCAATACATGCTTATTTCTGAATAAATGACAAATTCAAGCGTAAAATGATTTCTCACATTCTAAAAATCTGTTCCATCTCACGATTTTATCTCAGTCATTTACAGCTGCACCCACGAATTCGTTCAAAATATTTCGGAATCAAATGCATGATTCGCCGATCATATTTTCAACTCAGTTCAAAATTTAATCATCAAGCTAGCTCAGCTCATTTAACAGGCATAACTCATGTTTGATAACGATCTTTTTTAAATGCGTTTTATCGTTGTCAAACCAATATCTGCTATGAGTACTTTATCGGAGATTTTGACATTTTGATTATTATATGACTATAGTTTACTAACTAAATTTTCCTATTAAAAAAAATTGCTATGTGACTCTAAGCATTAGACTGTGAGCCATGATCGCCAAATAAATACTCTACAAGCATCAATCAGAATATTGTCAAATAAAAACTGCCATGTGCTCACTATCCAAAAGTTATACTTTTAATCCATAGCAGATATTGTTTTGACAACGACGATGCATGTGATATATATGTGCGTTAAAAAACAAAACAAAAAATATGATGCATACTTTGTGCAATTATTATTAGTATAGGTCATTGTCACAGACTCGTATCTGGCGTGTCACGAGTTCGAACCTCAGTGTCATTAAAGACTTGCCGTGTAGAGGGGCTGATGCACGTTATATATGTTGTGGCTCAAATTAAACCCGTTAGTTTTGTATGATAGTTAGGAGATCATTGAGGGGGGCGACTCAGGTGCTGTCCATGTCACTTAACCGAGCCAGAAGTTTACGATGTCCGTCGCCACTAGACCACGTGTTGGCTGATAGTGTGACGTTAATAAAACCCTCACTCACCCAAATGTTGTTATATATAAAGTTCAAAATGAGATTCTAGTGATATATATAATAAGTGACGATATAATTTATATATATACCAGTACGATTCAAAAGTTCCCGGATTGAGCTTATAACGTGGAAAATTTTGCGGTAGAGCTGCTACATTAACATTTCTGCGTTATTGCATTCTTCCCCTTTTCTAAAAAAAGTTTGTTCCAAACCACGTGGTCAGAGGGTCGCCATGATGTTGTATTTTCTAGGTGGATGTGTTTAGTCGTCGGCGATTGAAAGAAATTAAGTTTGGATATTAATTACTGTGTTTGTTTGGAATAAAGTGCTACCGAGATTTACGAAATTTTAAAGCAGGTGTAAGGCTGTTACATTATCATAAACGTAAGCTTTTGAGGGGCATAGACGTTTCAGAGAAGGCAGGGAAAGTGTCGAAAACGGCAAATACTCTGCACTTCCGCAGATTTCACGCACAGCTGAAAACATCGAAAAGGTTTCTGCGGTGGTGCGTAAGAACAGGCTTCAAACAACAGCAGAATCGGTTAGGATATCCTCGACCACATGTCAATGGATACTGACTGAGGATCTTAACATGCTTAGGGTGTGTCAACATATCGTTCCCCTCATGTTAAACGAAAACCAATTTGCAGATGAAGTTAAAAGTGATTCGCAGGCAGAATTAAATGGCAGGGCTAAAAAATTGATTTCAGAAATGTTCCGATGCCCTTTTCAAGCCATGGAAAAAAATGTGTTGTTACTCAAGGGTCTTATTTTGAAGGAGGATGTGTTACAGCAGTTTAATTGGTAATAATTATTTTAGTTATATAGATTCAATCTGGGGGACTTTTTGAATCCTACTACGCATATATATATAAATAGTATATGTATATACATCGCCTTTCTACATTCTATTTCTAGACTTTTTAAATGAATACTTTTCGTATTCCTTGAAATAACTAATTACTATAACGAATTAAGAGGTATCTATGAAACGTTTTGTATTTTCTTTTTCCTTATCATTTTGCAATAAATCCTGAGGTTCTTTGAGATCTGTAGGTCAAATAATAAAGATCAAAGAAACTCACAAAAACAGACACATTCATTTTATTTTTCACATAAAAAAAATTATATTACATATTACATCGACGGCGTATCTACCTGTTAATAGAAGTCTGTAAGGGAACGCTTGATAGAATGGATTGAAAAATTAGTAGTAAATAATAAATCTAATTACTTGATTTCCTTCGCCTGTTTCTCTCTGTTTGCGGATCCGTACCGTTGCAGTCCACTGTGTTTTCCCTTTCTACGATGCTGTTCCCCGTGTCATCGGTAGCTGTCTGACCGGTGACTTTAGACGGCCAGAATTCGACTTCTCATTGCTGGAAATATGAAGAAAAAATCATTTATATTTCTTCTTCTTCATAAGCTGAACAGCCTTTTGAAGGCCTAGGCTGACTCGCTGATCCTCCTCCAGTTGACCATATCAGTCAGGATGGCCTCCCATCGGTTGATTTCTATTAGTTTAAGGTCCTTTTCAACATCATCTAACCATCCTGTAGGAGGTCGTCCTCTACATCTGGTCTCTTTAATTTTCGAAAAAGCTACTTTTTTTAATAGGAAAAGCATCGGCATATCTGTACAGATGGCCCAACTACCTAATTTAAGTCTAAAAGACTATCTTTAACTATCTTTAAAAAATTAGCTCGATTTTTTTTCTATTTTCTCCATATCTCATTTTAAAAAATGTAATTAATTTTCTCTTATTTTAATAATAAAAATTGTCAATTAAACTTGGAGTTAATTGGATATTTTGATTAAATGTATCAGTGTAGGCATGGACTGAAAATAAATCATTAATGAATATTTATGTGAGCAGGGTGTTAATATTTCTTAAACTTAAGAGCTATTTCTAAATAGTTCCTAAAAGGTATGAAATCCCCATCTAAAGAAAATTATTAAATTAAACATGAAAATTCTTTAAACAATTTGTGGGAAAATATGTAATTCAAGAAAAAGTTTCATTATTATTACTATGTTCTCTTTCGAACGCGCATTAATGTGACCAAAAAGCGGATTCTATATAAATAATTTCACGTTGGTGATTTCAAAACGACCAATAGACAAAAAAAATTTAATTTATCGAACAAAAAAGATATACATACATATTGTTCATTTTTAAATTTGACAGCACAGAAGCAAATAGAGAAAGAGTTGAACGTAGTAGAGATAATAGAGAATGCAGTGGACACACATGGTGGATCTGGAGAAATACCTCTTTCCACATTCACCGTATTTACCTTCTTATCCACTATATTTTCCCTTTATCTCCACCATCATTACTGTATATGTTGAATTCTCTTTATCTATTCAGTATAGAGAGTAATTCTCAGAAATTTGATGGGATCTCTAGACTTACGAGGTTGAAAAATGTGATCTAGGTCAGTTAAAAGGCAATGGATTTGCTTTATATAATTTTCTATGGGAACATTTTTAAATACCTTCTTATATGAATATCTGTAAGCCTAAGAATCTACCAGTGGTTGATACGATCTTAACTACGCAATGAATAAATGAAGATAAACTTGGAAATTTTCAGCAAGAATTCGAACAATGACGTTAATAACGATTTCATTTTTCCATACCTCTCTGCGATGTTTTACAGCTTTAAACTCGGTTTAAACTAAATTTTCAACCTTTTCTACAATTGAAAAAAAGGAGCACAAACATATGTTCAGTTTTTAATCCTGGGTAATATAACAAAACTATCATAATCCGTTAACTTCAAAAAAATTTTAAGAAATTTGAATCCAAAAATTTATAAATTACATGAAATATATTATTTTAGTTTTCTAAAAAGTGTTTCACACAATAATTAGAAGAAACTAATACTGAAAAAAAATCACTAGGGTAACAAATTTTTTTTAAAAATATAAATATCTTATTTATTTACTCAAAAAGTATAGCCCGATATTTATGGCATTGTAATTCTTTTTAATTCTAGTGAGGAAGAAAATGAAGAAACTAGAGCTGTAATTAAGCGAACAAAAACCACTTCTTTTTTAAATTCTAGGCTTCGATGAAAATAGGGATCTGTGACTAATTTTCAGTACCTTAGTCAGTAGTTGATCTTCATGGTTGGATGTGTTTTCACGCATTACCAATCCATTTCCTATCACTTGAGAGGGATGTGTGGAACTACTTCTCCACTCAATAGCGCTTCCGCTCAGAAATTATATAAATTTCACTGTTAGATGGTCATTTATGGTCAATATAATGCATCGCTATTGATTTCCTTGTGAAAAGAGATTTGATTTTTATGAAACTGCACTTAACCTGAGTTCAATTAATTTAAGTTTTATTTAATTTTTATGAGTGGTTATGGCAGGGCTTCTCAAACTTTAAGTATTTGCGACTTAATTTTCAGTCAAAATTTTCATCGCGTCCCCCACCATTCAATAACAATGTGTTGAATTCAATAATACTGTACAATGACGTAAAGCTACAATACGATTTTAATTATAAACTGTACAAATTATCAACATAAGTATTAAATTTTGTATATAATTTTATATATGATAAGCACATGGGAGTCACTAATAGTTATTAATCTTATTACTAACTTATTATTGATAAATTAATTATCAAATACATTGTGCAGTACTGATGTATTTATAAGTATACCATATGAATATAAATGTACATTTTATTTTTGCTCGTTCAGAATGTATCTTATTTTGTTTCCTTTCAGTAAATTTGTAATTTTTTTAAATCTTTTATTTTCGACTTTTCGATATCCTTGCCCCTCCCCCTAGGGGCGTACCCCATAGTTGAAAAACACTGGGCTGAAGAACTCATAATTTTAAACCTCTTCCGAGTAACGAGTCCAACACCTCAGTTGTGGCAACCCCCACTCCTAACTTCTATATCACACCAACGTGAGGACTTTTAACCCTCCTCAAATTTAGCGATCAGAACCTGAGCTCAAGAGAAGCTATGGATAAGAGTTCATATAAAAAAGAACTTGTGAAAGGTTTTCCCAATATGTAAAATAAAATTTTATTTAATAAGAATTCAATTACTTAAGTATTTATATAGTGAAAGGAACGCATTTTATCTTATAATTCTTACATAAATATTTTTTCGAGGTTGAATGCGTATGGTTTTGATTAGATTGGTCAGTTTGAATAATTATCTATTTGAATTATATCTGTCTTAAGCTCAGTTCGTTAGAGGAATTTATAAACTTAAATCATTAGCAAGTAAAGAACTTTCCTGAATAATATATTTCATATCACGGGATTTTATCTATACCATGTGATCCCCGCTGCATAATCAGATAACTTTCAAGAGCTGCATGAAGGTCATTAGCGGACTCTGTACTTTTGAATTACGTACAAACTGAAACATACATTGAGTCTTTCTTGCCGTATGAAAGCCTAACTATTGATATTTATTCATTATATCGCAGGAGTACTTTGGTGGCTGCAATAACTGAGTGAACATGTTCGCCAACTGGCATATCTGTTAAGTCATTAGTTAGAATCCTAATACCGTGGAAGTTCCATTATGCAGAGAAGCCTTTTAAATCTGGCTAGGACCAAAATCCTAACGTTGAAATTTGGAGAGGGGAGAGTAAGTACAGTTGTCGTCCTCGTCACTTGACCGTGGTTCAGAATTAAGTGGTCCATCGCTAATAGCTCTCGTGTACAATTCTAAGAATCAATCAGTTAATGTCTATATTATGTTTGTGTTGTGAAAGGTCATTAGTTGCTTTTATACTCTTGGGGCCATTTTCAAGCTAAGACTATTCATGAATTTGCCATTTCTTCCCTCTTGACTATCACATTACCCAATCTTACAAGAATTGTGTTCTCCTAACTTCTTACTGTATCACGTATGAGAAGCTTAATTCCATTTAAAACACGCAGCAGTGATAGCCTAGTGGTCAAGGTAACGAATTAGTGGTCAACGTGTCATGAATTAGAGCCTAGCACTTCTGAAGAGCCCGCTGCACGTTAAATCTGTCCATGCTAAGATCTCCTTCCGTTGGTGTGGAAGTTAGGAGAGGAGGTGCCCTCTTAGGTTTCGTTCTCGTGATTCTACCATGGTTCAATAAGACGAGGTTCGTCGCCAAAAGCCTTCGAGTAGCTGAATGCGTGCGTTATTATTCACTCATTCACTTCATTTAAAACATTAATTATGAATGTCTTGGCTTTCGATGCCGATGTTCCTTCAAAAGCCCGTCGTAAGAATTATGTGAAAGCTACTTCAGGTATTTTAATAAATCTCTTCCGTGGTGCATTGGGAGAAGATAAAGTGATATAAACTCAGGTATCATCGAAACTTCGAAGTTCATCGCTATTGTGAACTAAGTATGGATCATCTTAATACAAACTATATTTCAAAATAGAGTTAAGCTAATTTTTAAGATTATGATCATCATGGCCAGCAAGCAGTCAGTCTAACTGTGTAGCCAACGATGTCCAAGTCAGGCAATGGCTTCAAATCACACTTCACTTAATGATAATGCGGAAGATTGCCACATGTTGACTACAAATGAGCCTCGAAGATCTCAACTGGTGAAGAAATAACTGAGGCGACGTTCACTGTGAAACTCGTCGACGACAGTTTAAGGGCCACAAACGTGGTAGCCCAATGCTTTGGCACTTAAACTGTGATCCCCCAAGGGTCCCCAGCGCCTTTCTTGGGAGTCTGAGAAGGTCTCGCATTTAATATTAAGATTTCCCTCTTTTTACAGACTCTAAAAAGCTTTGTGGGAAAATTGAAAGAGGTGCCATCTAAGACTAGACCAATAATTGAATACTTGATTATATCACTAATTAATACAGTTAAGTACTTTATTATTTGAAATTAGTATTTTGTATTAGTATATATATATATATGTGTGTATATTTCTATGTGTGTAAACTATTATAGTATATTTACCTTACGATTTTTAAAGGAAAAAAGAAGCGCTAAAAGAGTCTATATAAGTAGATAGATAGGATTATTAAGAATTTTTTGAATCACTTAGACGTGTGTTAAGAGTTTGAGAGGGGTGTTAAAAATTTTGGGGGACCGCGATGTCAGGCTGATATATATAGGGGTGTTCGAAAGTTTGGGAATCACTGGCCTAACACTTATAATCACGAACTCGTAGCCGGCGTAATTAACACTCACTCATTCGATTACAACAAAAAATAATGTAGCTATATAACGAGATTTATCAGAATCAATCAACCAATTAAATTGAAATAACAAAATTAAGAATGAAGGATACCTCAGGGACAGCTAATCGAAATTTGTATAAACTTAATAAATTATCCGTTCTGAAAAGATGCTGAAAGATTTAACAGTAAATACGACGAAGAAGCATCCTCTGATGTATAATATGCAATTCCCAAACGTAATAATTTGATGGTAAAACTTTAGCGTTAATTAAATAAAATCGATTAATCAACAAATATATTTTTTTAACTCTGCGTGTAGAAACATGTGCATAATATGCTTCATTTTATCAATAAAACACTTCATCCTTACGCACAGAAGTGGTAAATAGCCCGCAAGAGTCATGGGAAGAGCAGTTGACGTTCGTTCCGGTGAAGAAAATCTTATGTTCTAGTGCCGATGACCGACAAAATAATTTAAATAAAACATCTCATTATTGAGTCATGTTTGTAAGGAATTGTTAAAATGACTCATTTACACAGGGAATGGTATTATTTTGCTGAGTTTCCATAAGCGTGAAATTACTCAAAACATTGTTAAAATTTGAAAAGATGATATCTTAATAACACTTATTTGTCATGTGTGTTTATCTTTTACACAAATCGTGCAAATAATTAATATTATGAAAAGTTTAGATATAAATGTTGCTTTAAAAAAATAGTATAGAGTTGGTTTAAGGATGGGTCAAACCAGGTGTAAATATTTTAAGCAAAACTATCGTGTCAAATTTCCCAACATCTTAGTCACGTGACCGTTTATGGTTTTGGAGGCTATATTCCCAAAGTAACGTTATTTAAAAAGATTTTCTAGAAATATTATAAAAGTTACGTTTTTTAAAGTGAACCAGGAACTGAATTTAAAAAGAAAAAAAATTGAAGTTCAATTCAGTGTTTAAAAATGAATTCCAAAATTTAAAAAAATTATCGACTTTTTACTTATTTTTAGTGTTAGAAATAATGAATACGTTCACAGTTCTTTTGTAGATCTAATGTTAAGTAAAAATTTTGAATGCAGTATGAAGAATAATTAATTAAATAAATATAATAATGCAGTTATTGCAATATCAAAATACTTTAGCTCCCCAAACATGTCAAAAAATAAAGGTTAGTTAAGAAGTAATCTGAAAATCAAACAGGACATTCGCCTTCATAATTATCTTAAAATTCTGAAAAATTTGACCGGAAGTTAAATTTTTTTTTTACTCTTGGTTACAAATTAATTTCAGTAATCCATGAACAAATAGTAAAAAAAGTACTCTTTATGTAAGTTTTTATTGAAATTTAGATTAATTTAACGATAAATTTATCATACTAATAATATTTTTTGAAAATTAAGCTTGTTACTTCTGACAGCTGACTTGATTAATTAAAAAAAATTCAACATACAAATGCTCTTCTTTTTGTATTAGATTCAAGAATATTGTGCAAGAAATTCTTGTTATAGACTTTTTGCATGTTTGTGTAAAGAGAAAATTGCATATGTTTGTGACAGTTGGTATTATTTTATTTCCTTGCGGTTTCTCAAAAAATTTTGAAAAATTTACTTAAGATACATGAATTATATATATAAAAAAAGTGAGTTATCTATTTTGTATTATAATATAAGCGCATATTAATTCCTTGGGAAAAAATACGTAACGTTTTGTAACATTTCGAAATATTTTGTAACTTTTCTAGAATAGAAATACCTTAAATTCCTCTCTGGATTTCTTTTTTTAAGAAGCTTAGAGCAAGACAATGAGGTTAATGAGGGATTTTATTTACTAAAATTGGGATATGATAATTGTTATGCATTCATAATTTTGACTACTTCTGTGTTTTAAAAATGAATACTAACTTGATTTAAATTTAAGGATTTCTCAATAAAAATAAAATCTTGCGAATACTCCAAAACTTTATGTAGTGTCAGATACTTCAACTTGTCTTTAAAGTAGAAAAGAAAAACTGAATAATTTTTTATATGTATTTATGTATAAACAAGATATCAATCATTGGCATGGTCAAGTAATTTTAGCGCGTTTTTCACATGTTTGTATTTTACAATAATGCAACTAATGAACTTTTTACTAACAGAAAGTAGTGTGTGTGTACTGTAACACTCCTCTAAATGTACTACTATTGAGCTGAAAAGAAATAATGACACAAATCTGTATCATCACCATAAAAAAGCAACAAAAAAAAACTTTTTTTACAGAAGCTACAAAAGCCCGGACAAGGTGACTTAACTCCTTGTCTGGGAATAAAACTCGTTTCTATGTATTTATTATTTTAAGTTTAACAAGGAAAAGTATATACAATTAATAATAACTTAACTACTACATTACTTAAAGTTAAACTTTTTGCAAACAATCAATTTATTGGGTAAAATTTGAGAAAATTTGTTATAAACTAACGAAATTCAGGAAAATTTGTAGGAAAATTCGGGAAAACTATGGGGAAATTTAAATAGGATTCGGCTCATCTAGGGCACAAATGCGACACAAGGCCGAAAACACAAGGTCAATTGGTTGCTTATTGGCTGAGAAAAAGGTACCACAAAATATAGAACGAAGACGAAGACGAAATTTGCGTCCTAATAGCACTTTTGTTCCACTACGTGAAAAACGCGCTAAAAAGAAATGAAAGCACAGCCGAACATCCATATAACAAATGTTTCTATTTTGCGAACTTTTTCCAGGACCCAAGAGCATTTTACTAACTTTTTTGTAAAATAACCTCCAAAGCGAAGTGCATTTTCTATGTAACGAACTTTTCCTCTTGTAATTCGATTTTTTCCCTCCCTATTTTAAAAATATTTCAGTTCATTTTTTAAATTATTCTCTTTTAGCACATTTTAAGGAGATCAATGATTATCTGATATTTTCAGGTGCCTAACTCACGCAGAGCATTGATATATCCATAATTTTTCAAACAAAAAAAAACTCAAATTAAACTAACAGATTTTATCAGTAATCAAATTTAGACACGCCTGTGGAAAAGTATGTTTAAAACTATTGGATATATATATAAAATAATATACGTTTAAAATTACAAAATGTATGTATAGTTAAAAGATTCGTTAATTTTAATATAAAATTATTTTTTAAAGTTGAAAATGTAGTGTATTTCTGGACAAAATCTTTTTTTTCCCTCTTGTTTTCCTTGTGGATTTCTTTTCGATAGGTAAGATGTATAAAATGAATAGATACTGATTTTCAAAAGAAACGTACGAGTAATTACTTTTTAAACAATATATAATGTCTATGAATTTAGAATTTGTTTTTTGTGGTTTTTAAAGAATATTAAAAGATAAATCTCTACTTAACGACTATTCCATACAGCGACCATTTATAATTTCCATTTATAATTTTTTTAGGGGGGGGGGGATTCAGCGACTTCGTTAAATAGAGGTTGACTGTATTTTATACAAATAGACACAATTAATTTCCTCCATGAGCCGTTCTCTATAGTAAAGATAATTTAGTAGAATTTGTTCATGCACAGCTCATGGACCCACTGAAATTCTTCCTCCATCCCACCCCCGTGGGATCCATGTAACCTTTGTCACGAGCCATTGATTTAGTGTGATATTAGTTCAATAACATGAAGATGAAAGATGTTTAGTTTTTTAAGCAAATGCTATATATATATTTTAAAAATAAATAAATGTTTGTTATATAGATATTTATTTTTTTTAAACTTTTTTTAAGACTTTTGAAATGGAGGCGGTGTGCGGATTATCTGTTCATGACACAAAAGTGAGTTCACTAGTGCAACATCTGATGGAACCGGCGAAATATTTGGAGCTTTGTGTTGTACAGTTTAAAACATTAAAAAAATTTCACAGTATGCTCGGGCGGTTCCAACTTTTATAGAGCAGTGACCTGTGTGGAACCCGAGAAAAGGCACTGCGATATGCATCAACAACTTTACTTTTTGGTGGAAGTCCTTTTAAAAGACGTCTATGTGGTGAATTTAATTAGGTTTATGATCCCGGACATTTTTTAAAGAATTGAACAGATTCCTTGAAATATGTCTCATGTGCTTCTTCGTGACTAAAACGCAAAAAGAGAAACAAGTTTCGTTTTTCGTGGTGGCCATTATGAATTCAGAACTGAAATATTCAAAGTAAAAGAGGATTTACTATTTACTTTTATTTTTAATAAATATTGTCACGTAGAATGGAACAAGGTGATGTTACCCAGTACAATATTTATTTTGTCGTAGTGTCTTACACGGGCAGCACCACAACTGAAGACCTATCTAGCTGCAGTACTTTTATAAACCTGGTGGAGAGCTCTAGAATAACCCCCATGGGGAAGATAAATTCACACATTTACATAATTTGCAAATGTCCATAATAATAAATAACGAGAGTCATGACTAAATTTAACAAACAAGTATCTGGGAGGCTCGAACCCTAGACACCAGCATGGTAGAGCAGTGCTCTAACTTTTCGGCCGCTCCGAGAGTATCTGTTTGTAACATTATATAGTTATAAATTCAGAATAATAAGAAAAGCAAATTACGAAAATTTAAAACTTATTATTCCATTAGTGACAAATGCAGCAGTTAGAAAGCAAATCCGCATCCAATATACGAAATAATATTTTTTTAATTTGTCCAAGCTTGGAATTGAGCAACAAGGCTAAAGATATTTTAATGCGCCAATTCTCTCTCTCTCTCTCTCTCTCTCTGTCTTTTTTGCTTTTGTGGCCTTGGTAGCCTAGTGGTCATGGTCATGGCCGGAGTGCCATGAGCTTGATTTTTACTGCTACTGAAGAACCACCTTTGATTGA
The DNA here is from genome assembly GCA_019973975.1 of Trichonephila clavata. Lineage (NCBI taxonomy): Eukaryota > Metazoa > Arthropoda > Arachnida > Araneae > Nephilidae > Trichonephila > Trichonephila clavata. Next base: position 92,273 of record BMAO01024692.1, read on the forward strand.
TGAACGTTAAATTTATCATGGTTCAATGTCCTTCTTTAGGTGTGGTGTGGTAGTTTGGAAAGCATGGGTACCAGTTCAGGTGTCGTCCTTGTTAATTTACTGAGGTTTGAAATTAGATATTTCGTCGTAAATAGCTCTTGTGTTTCTAAAAGCGTGAAGTTAATAAACATTCACTTCCTCTCTTTTTCTGCTTGAGTTCCTTGAGAATGACTACCCTTTTGAAAAAAAATTTGGGGACACTTTTATTTCTAGTAAAAAGTTTCATGCACACAAAAAAAAGTGTTAAAAGCTCCCTCTTTCTTCCTCTGAATTAGAAGATTATTGTTGGAAGATTCTGAAATATTAAAACAAAGGGACGACAATGATTATTAGAATCAATGCCTCAACTTTCCCAAAACTGTCTATCTGATTCAAAGGGGATTTCATAGCTTATAGAATTCACTGTGTTGTGAATTTTTCATTATTCATCGACTGCTGTAGCCGAGGTGCTGCGAGTATTCAGTCGAGTTTTGTGGGTTGGAATCCAGATACCTCTACAGACCCGTCGCGTAGTGGGGTTTCAGTAAAGTATAATTGAAACTCTAAGTCCTCTCAGGGGCTTGATGTGAAAGATTGTAGAATGAGTACTATTTCAAATGCCCTCCTCTTTACTTGAACATATCCCGAAATTTTGAGGTCTTATAACTCTCCTGTTGCTTCAAATGCTATTAAACAATGATTAAATCAAACCATTCTTATCAGGGCCGATTTTAGCCTCCCCGGTGCCCTAAGCAATTCAAAACGTTACGCCCTACCCCACACTGTTTTAAGATCACCTCCCCCTCTCCTTCCGCTCTTACCTTGCCAGTTTTAGTTCGAGTAAGATTTCCCTTTCTTTGTTTTTGCTGCTTGGAGAATCTTTCCATTAGCCACCACCTATTGACCGCCGTGTCCTGGACTGACAACCTTCAGGAAAGGATAGTGGCATGGTTTGGCTACTCATGTTCATTTCTTAACTTACGACATCGTGGGCCACCCACCCACCCTATTGTAAATTAGTACAGTAAATTTTGATGGAATCATTTGCTATTACAGTATAGAGTATACATTATTGTATGAACTGTTTATATATACAGCTTGTTTTTATTATCATATTTAACATAGCTTATCGTTTTACTATCTTTTACATTTAAACATCCTTATTCCTTGTTGAATCATTGTCATTGTAGTTGTACAACAAAGATTTACTTCAAGCTTTGATCATTTTAAAGTTATTAATGATATCACTATTATCAACTTCCACTGTAATATCATTTTGAGTGCATAGCAACATCAAACTTTTAAGCTTTTCATTTTCCATAGTTCATCTCATTTCAGTCTTTACTCTCATAAGGGCAAAGATGCTTCTCTCAGGACTCAATAGGCGATGGTACGTTCGCTGTATCTTTTATTTTGCTCTTTTTTTTTCGCCTTCCAATTTTTTCCGTCTTTAAATCTTTCGCGCCCTAGGCACCTGCCTAGCTTGCCTAAGCAAAAAGCGGTCCTGATTTTTGCTCGAAATTGTCTTAGTAGAATTGAGATTCTAGAATTCATGACTCACGAAATACTCTTCTCTCGTGACCCTAAAAGTAAGTGTAAAAAAAGGGGGTGGGGAAGAAAATATTCTACCTCGTTCTTTTCTGAAAGATTAATGACTTTACTCTAACATAAATATTTGGTATTATGTACATCTTAAGAGTAATTTATAATGGTATCAAAAGCATGTGTTTCAAAATCATCTCGACATTGTAAAATATCTACACTACACAAATGCAATCAATCTAGTCGTAATTTATTCTTCTAAAATAACATTTCAGAGAAATATTTTTAAAAGAACATAATGGAATTTCTTTATTTACAGAATTTCAAATTTGTTTTAATAAATCATTAAACACTGTTTTTATGTAACGTTTTATATTTTTTATTTTCTCTTTATACACCATTTTGGAGTGAGTCGATAAAAAATGCAATACAATATTTGATGCTCCAAACACAAGACTATCTTAAAAAATAATAATAAATTTCAAATTCAAATTTAAAAGTATATAGATATTTAAAAAATCAGACGAAATTAAATTTGAAATCAGATTATGAAATATTTATTTTAGATTTTCAAAACTAGCCATGCATTTTTTTCTTTTACCTACGGACATTCTCAAAAGGTTTTCTTAGGTTTGCAAACCTAATCTTTACTAACAGTGTTCAAAATTTTATTGGAAATGTATATTTTTGAGAAACTAGGTAGACTTTTAAATAATTAACTGCAACTCTACTCAACCAGAAAAATTATTATACAGGTACGAACATTTCGCAAACATCACTAAAAATGCATTGCTAAATGTTTTGTATATTAAAAAATATTGCATCGATAAACATAGAAATCTCCGAACTGGTATCGAATTCAGAATATTTTACATATTATCTGTGAATACAGGATTATTCATAATTCCCTCCAAAGTTTCGAAGCATTGTAGGAAAAAAACTAAAACGAATACGGCAAAAAAGAATACAATAGAACGTCGTTTATCCGAATGTTTATTATCCAGAGCATCAAATATCCGGACTAAAGTCTAGATACTTTTTCAAACAGTGAAATGCTCAACAGTTGTTTCATGTGGGGCCAAAATTGACGGGAAAACCCAAGGTAAGGGATATTTTGGGAAATTCAGTTGTGTGAGTTGGTAAACATCTGCACGAAATATTAGGTCTCTGATTCTCTTCAGCAGCAGTAGTTGAGTAAGACAGCACTCGGGTTGTTGTTCGTACCACGCTATAGCTGTCTCTAACGCAGAAAAGCGTCAACATTCGATGGACCCTTGCTACTTTCATTGTTGCTGTTGTTGTACTCGTCTTCATTCGTTTCATCGTCGAAAGAGTCGGATTCTTCTTGCACGGAAGTCACTATCTCGTCATTATTTAGCATTTGAAATCCACAGTCTTCTGCATCGGTTTCTACATTAACAAAACTCAACAAAAGAGCGCGTTTACACCCCCTCACTTGGAAACAAACTCACCTAATACTCCGTGCAGATGTTTACCAAATCACACAACTGAAATTGCCCAAATATCCCTCACTTTGGGTTTTCCGGTCACTTTTGGCCTCACAAGAAACAAATGTTTAGCATTGCACTGTTCGGAAACGTATCCGGACTTTGGTTCGGATATTTGACACTCCTGATAATAAACGTTCGGATAAATGACGTTCAACTGTATTAATATTCTTTTTCTATATTCATCTTAGTTTTTTTTTTTTTATTACATCACTCCAAAATCTTGGATGGAATTATGAATTAACCTGTGCTTTTCACAGAATCTTGGGGTATCGATGTTTTCTAAAACATCATTATCACTCTCGCTTGCCAAACAGAATGATTTAAATTCCAGGAAGTAAGAAATAGAAGGGGGATGTGGGATAGAGTTACATTAACTTTAAATTCACTAAAATTAGCTACCCAGCAATTCATAACTTCAAGCGATTCTTTTAAAAAAAATTACAAATGCATCTCAATAACTTCCAGCACTCCCCCCGAAGAGAAGTGTTCCCCGAACTCGCCGTAATTCGGCCTGGAATTATAGACTTCAGCATCGGCAATGATGCGTGCTCCCTCTCCCAATTGTCGCCGCCGGCAAGGTCTGTAGCTAAGTCAAGTGTCCTGCTGTCTGAGTGAAGTATGCTGCTCCGCACGTGAAAGAATCTGTGTTTCCGTTCCACATACGCTCACATTTATTCGAACGTTTATGGAATTACAACCTTGTTCGTGAGAGATAATTTTTTTGATGTCAAAGAAAGTTATCTGTTTCGGAAAGTAGGGTTCTTAAATTTCGAAAGTTTTTGTGTGTCATTAGAAATGGGACGTTCCGGTAATTGTGATAGATTGGCAGATGATTGTTTTTAACTTAGAAAGGCTTGTTGGAAACATCAATTTTTTTCAAAGAAAAGTATTTGTCTCGTATATTCGAGTATCAGCTGAATGTTAAGTCTGTAAGAGCTTGTACTTTTCTATTGCATAGCACGTTTAGAAATGCTTTCGTTTTTCGTGGTGTTTCCGAGTAATAGTTTATTTCGCGTCGAGATCCAGTTAATTGGTTATGAAGTTTCCTCGTCTCTCAATAACCTACATTTTCTATAAAATTTTGAACACTGTTAATAAGGCTTACGTTAACTTGTCATTTTGAATTCGTAAATGTGATGTTAATCCGATGGAAATTCTTTCTTCCCCAAAGGGCCACGGTCGCCTAATGGTCATGGTCACGGAGTCGTAGTCGGGGTGTTATGAGGGTTGTGTGGCAGGAGCGGACACGTAATATTTCGTGGCTTTAGCGGACACTTTAAAATTCATCGTGGTTTGAGCGGACACATTCCCCCCCCCCTCTTAGAACAGATTCGATTATTGAATTACAAGGATAAATACATTTTTTCCAATCAAATTTAATTTGAATTAAACCTTAAGATATTAAGTGCGAATACACTTTAAAAACATAGCTCAGATATCATCTCTTGACCATGGTTCAAAATTATGCAGTCCATCGCCAATATCCCTGGTGTTGTTTTACAGACAATGTGTTTAATAAAATTCTCGATCACTTCTCTAATCAAACTGAAGTGGATTTCAAAAGTACTATAGACATCTATAGGAAGTATGAGCTACATTGAGAAAACTCTTTCTATTTCACTATATCAATATTCATTATATGAAATTTTGTAAACATGACCCATATTAACAAAGGTAGATGTAAATTTTTTTTAAAAATTACATATTTGCAAATTTAAAAAGGAAATCTTATTATTAACAATTATTTATTAATATTTCTATCATGAATATAGTGCAGACATTAGTACTGATCACACACAAAAATTTTCAAAGGAGGGGGGGGGGAATTCCGTGGTCGAAAGTTCCCCAACTCGCATCATACCTCAAGAAAACACCAATTGATTCTTCTGATTTTGTCGATTTTGTTAACAAAAAACATTAAAAAATAAATTATTAAATTAATAATTAGCGTTAGTTAATAACATAAATTGTTAATTATAAGTACTTAATTAAGTCTTACGTTATATATATATATATATATAGAATTATCATCAATGGAAAAACCCTCAAGGGCTTTGGGGGGTGTCCGGACCCCTAAGACACCCCCTTGTGTGCGCCACTGGTACTGATATTTCACACACATAAATACACACACTACTAATAAGTTTATATGGATAAATCATAGATATAGATGTAGATGTAAAAAATTCCAATTAATTTTAAATTTAGAATTCTCATGACTTTATTTGCTTTCTTTGGGGGGAAAAACAGAAAATATCCCAGAAAAAAAAAATTTCTACGATGTGCTAGTTGTGGAATGCGGATGGAAATATTAATATTAGTTTCCAAAGGTATCATTCACAAAGAGAAACACGATCTGTACGCATCGGGCTCCGAATGATTCATTGAAAGTTATATTTTCTTCCCTCGGTGTGTCTTTTTCTCTTTCAAGGGATCAAGGTCCATTAATTTTCTCGAGGATCTCACACTTAGTTTGGGATCACTGCGTCTGTGACGGAAAAAATCTCACAATTTTGTAAGAAAAGTCCGTTTTTTTTTTTTCATGAATTGACGTAGAGGTTGGAAATTAACAAAATTCTTTTTTTCTATGGAAAAATAATGTTTTCACGTCTGTTATTCATTTTGGGGTTTCTCACTCTTAACAAGGTTATGCGAATTTCCGTATATTCAAGATGTATTTTTGCTTCTTTTTCTCTTGAGAGATATGGCACTCCCTTTAGATTTGGAAGCGTTAGCAGAACTTTGTATATAACTATTCTGTTTCATATAAATACTATTTTCAAGAGAGAAAAAACAGAAAATTAAATGTTATTTTTTAAAGTTTTTTCTTTAGATATCTTTAGTTTCAACCCCACTAATGTTTTTAATTTGTTGATAATTAATTGTTCTCTGTCTGGGAAAATTGTGTTCACTGAGTGGATACCACATTTCCATTTTCACTTAGTTTATTTACAATATTAATATTTTAGATAAAAATATTTTAAGAAAAAAAGTATTGGTGCTTGTTGGCTTTCTAATTATGTGAATTAATGCTGAAGTTTTGGAGCTAGTCACTTATCTCTGTATCTTTTCATTTCTAAAATTTTATCTTAGAATGAGTTGGTCCATAGTCCAAAGCATTCATTATTCTTTGTCGATTGATTTTGGGGGAAGTCATAACTTCAGTTAGTGATCACTGAGTGTAACGACAGGGAAGCGACATTTACAGTCACATCAAATCTAACGCGAATTAATTTGGAATCTCTGGAATTTTGACTCCCTTTGGTCCTATCTTAATTTTTACCTTACAATTTATGCGAAGGGGATGTCATCCGGTGTTTTTCCTACAGATCATATGCATGTTAGTCGACCCTTTTATTGTTATGGGAAAGGCATCGCTCAGGAAATCCATTCCTTAAAGTGGCTCGCCACACTTTCAAGAAATCCAAAAGAAGGTTTTAAAAAAATGGTTATTTGTTAGTGAGAGCTGTATCAATTTTGTGCGATTTTTTTTTTCAAAAGTACATTATCTACTACCTTGTAGCTCAATTTCGTTATAGGCAACGGTCAAATTGAGTCATAGGTATTAGTCCTGAATCAAACAAAAGACCCTCATGGTGTGTGAGAGAAGTTAGGGCATTTTTTTTTATATACAATGAAACAGGTATCATGTAGTAACGTATGAAATTTGACAGAACGAGATGCTATCTAAAGCATCCCGAAGCTATTTATTATTGGTTCACACATAAAACCTATACCCAAAGCCTTTATGTAGCCGAAGGGAAACAATATTAATTTAAATCAACCAATCAAAAAAATTAAGAAAATCGAAGCATAAATCCTGCTTTGAAGCTCATTAGGTCATCCAGTTCTGTATAGATATTTTGGTTAAGAAGTTTTTGCTTTTAACATTAGGCTAAGGCAACCCATTTTAATTACTTATAAAGCAGCGTACACTAGCTATACCATATTTTCCTCAGTGTTGCTGATGCAGCATTTTACGATAATGATTGATATAGATTATGGGATGATAATTGTAACCATCCGATATCACGACAATCCCTATTATAGTATCTCATAAGAATTGTCTCATAATTCCATCACAATCATCTCATGATTCCATAATAATCATTGTTGCAGCATTCCTTAGTATTCATTCTATAATCCTATGATAATCATCTCATAAGAGTCATCTCAAGATGGCCATCCCATGATATCATGATAGTTATCCCATAATCTCATAATTGTCATCTCATGATAGATATCCCATGATCTCATAATTGTCATCTCATGATAGTTATCCCATGATATCATAATGGTTATTCAATAATCTCATAATTGTCATTTCATGATAGTTATCCAATAATCTCATAATTGTCATTTCATGATTGTTATTCCATGATCTCATAATTAACATCTCATAATAGTAATACCACAATCTCATGATAATTCTCCCGTGAAATGAAGCCTTGATAGGGATGTCTATAAACTGATTATCTTTAACTTAAAAATTATTCACAATTAGTTTTCTCATCACAGAAGTAGTAATGAACCTGTTAAAATGAAGAGTCTGCATAATCGTTCCATTTTATTTTCCATTTATTTGTTCGAAATATTGGAAAGAAAACTTAACTTTTCTTTTCCACAAAGAGATTCTTCAGTCCCATATGCCCACCAATAGGCCAGACAGACATCCTCTCCAATATTAAGCCACCCAGATGCACATTCTATTTAATCTCCACCCCAACTTAACTCCTTGACAAAAATTCCATCTGCACATTGACCCTTTGGCGCAAGAGAGGAAGGTTAACATTTCTGTCTCTAAAAAAATAAATTTGAATAAACGTCATGTTAACATTGAGGGAAAAAAATAATACACTTTAGGTGTAATCTTTGTGCAAATCCTCACCTAAGAGTTGTAAAAAGTTACTACTCCACTTCCTGTGTAAATGGGTGTGGAGTTAAAGGCAGTTAATAGAGTTCCAATGTCGACAACCTAAAGTCAACAGACAAGCAGGGTCGCAACCTTCGCTTACAAACAAGCAATTATTGCTAATAAACGGATGAATTCGCACTTTTCTCACGTAGCCAGATTGCTACATTTGGCGAGGTATCGTCTTTTGTATTGATGGAACTCTGAGTCAATGATAAATACTTTTTAACACAGGAAACTTTGAAAATGGTGAATGCTGTTTAAAATAGTTTAGATTTTCATGTCATGAAATATAAACTGGTATGTGAAAGTGAAAGATAATGTAAAAGATTATTATACACCCATACATAAAAAAGAATTATTTCAAGTGATATTTGTTCTTGATCTAAATAAAGGTAAAGATGTTTTAGTTGTTTTAATAAAAGTTTAACTTGTGCTAAAAAAGGCACGTGATAAAATATTTGTTTGTATTTTAAATCAAAAAGCATTTTAGTATTATTGAATTGCTGATTAATTGATAAGAGCCGCAAATTTTCCTGAGGTTTTTTAGTGGTGTTCTAGATTATTTGACCCTTCTTCAAATAATTTATTAAAATAAGTCTTAAAAAATGCCTAAAACCATTTTCTATGGGGTGCTAGATTCCCCTTTAAGTCTGGAATAGAGGTCCAGCAGTGAATGAGAGCGCACTATAAAGCAATAGGAGGGATATTGGTGATGGACAATGTAATTTTGAGCCTCAGCAGGGTCTATCGCCGTATCAGTGATACGGGGCCCCCAAGCCACAGGGGCCCCAACATATCTCCGTAAAAAAACGTAAGGGACTCCCAAAAAAGTCTCAAATGAATTTTGATATAGATCCCATTTAGGACCAGCTACGCCAATGAGCCTCACTCAAATGATTAGGACGACACCTGAGCTGGCAACCCCTCTCCAAACTTCCACGCTACGCTTATGAGCCTCAACAGTTTTAACGTGCATCAGCACCTCTACTCGTGTGACACCAAACTTAAACCCACGACATGCAAGTCACTAGTTTATGGCCATAAATTGTAGGCCAGTGGTATTCAAACTCCATGGAACCCTGGGTTTCCAAGAGTCACAATAAAAAATTCGAAAAGAAAACTATAATTCTACATTGCAAGATGGATTCACACTCTCTGTGAAGTTTATATAACTAAAAGTACTAAAGCCAGTAGCGCAAAAAATTTTCCAAGGGGGGAGTCCATGGTCGAATGTCCCCCAACTCGTATCATACCTCAAGACAACATCAATTGATTCTTCTGATTTTGCTAACAAATAACAGTAAAAAGTAAATCATTGAATTAATAATTAGCATTAATTAATAAAATAAATTGTTAATTACAAGTACTTAGTTAAATTTTACGTTATATATATATGTATATATATATATAGTATATGTATATATATAAAGGATTATCATCAATCGAGAAAGACTCAAAGGCTTTGGGAGGTGTCCGGACTCCCAGGACACCCTCCTTGTGTGCGCCACTGACTAAAGCTCATCCCTGTCCTTAAGAAACTGAAAATTTTGTTTATACATGATAAAACTTTAAATTTAGCATTACTTTTTAAACCATTATTATAATATAATAAAAGAATATTAAAACGCGGTTTTTTTATGTGTCTACCAACTATATTATGAATATTCTATTATTAACTATCTCGGGTTTCATGAAATAATTTTATTCTTGTAAGTACAATGTTTTCCAAAACCAGTTTCCTAATAGAAAATGCACCTTTTTTTTTATTAAAAACCTATCATGAAGAAATCGACTTATTTATAGATTCGATTTTAAAATCAAAATTTAAGGAAGAGCAGTTCTCAAATTTTAGGTTACAAATTCTTTCAAAATACACAGGATTTCCCTCGCAGTAATAAACATTTTAATGCCATTCAGAACAATGTATTGAAGTGAAAATTATTTTTCATCGCGAGTGACTACAAAAGCAAAATAGAAAGAAGAAATGAAACGTAGGATAGGAAATGCGATAACAGATAATGCAAACATATATCCCCATATCCAAGCTTCCCCTAACCACATGTAAATAATGCATGGTCAAGGGAAACTTCGATCACAAATTAAGACTCTTAATGAGTAAATAATATTAAAATTTTTAATAACAAATACAATATTTTTTTATAATTGCTTGCATATAAAGTAACTATAACCTGTAGATCTGTCTTTAAATATTTTCTTTTAAGAGGTGGGAGGAGGGAAAGGGGTTCTATGAAAATACCTTATAGTTCTAAGGGTTCCTTGAGTCGAAAATGTTTGACCTCTGCTCCAATAAAGCAGAACCGCGGAAGGATACAGCGGACAACAGTGGCGTAACGGAGAATATTAGGGCTCCCTGCAAACTCAGGTTTTGGGCTCCAAGCCCAAATATACGTAATTTGCGTCAGTCAAGCCTTGGGCCCCCTATAGTCGCTGCCCCCTCTTTTGAAATGCGGGGGTGTACGTTACAAAATTGGCGGACACAGAGGTGCTTCAGATGTGTGTGTGTTTTAGGTATCTGTACGATCACAGCCAACATCAGGGACCTGCATTTGCACGGTATCAGCAGGTCGTTTCGTCCTTCCCTAAAACTTATTTGTTGCTTGTTGACATATAACGACGACGATTCGAATGCATAATAGTCTATCCAAATATTCGGTCTTTCACCCCCGTATTTAACCGATGTTGACATTCAATGGAGGGTACTAACTTTCTCTAATTTTTAATCTTAAAGAAGCACATACACGCCGCTACAATGTATTGAACTTCTTCAAAAATCTGAATTAATCAATATGTTTAAAATGTTCGGATTAAAGATCAAAACGGAAGGAGAATGATGAGTTTTCGGTTTTTGATTATTGGCTTTGAGATCCATCAAATTGCAGGCTTGTAGTTTCGTTTGGTTGGCTGACTGTTCTTCGCGCAAGAGCTACTCTATGGGTTATTGGTTCGAATATGTCTCAGAAGGAAACAAATACGCAGACAAATTGGAATCTTTCCGAAGAGCCTTTAGAGAAAATTTATGACACTTTAAAAGAAAATAAATTAATTGATTTAAATTAAAATAAAAAGCATCCATCTGTTATTAAAATAACATAGTTATTAATTCAAAAAGTCATCTTTTTCCCCCTCATATTTTCAAGTATGTGGACAATTCAACACCTTGATCTTTTACACCTTAATAAGAAGGTATCAATTGCTTAGGCCAGTAATGGGCAAAGTAGGATGGTGGGCCAGATGCGGCTCGTCGAGAGGTTCTATCTCGATTGCCACATTGACACTTTTAACCTGAATGTTTAAAAATTCTTTTAAAGGAATGTTCCATTTTTTTTTGTACGTAAGTGAGAATTTCTATAGAATGTTGAATACATTTTACACATCTAAAATGTAGTATTTAGAATTTATTTAGAATCTGACTTAAAAAGTTATGCATTAAAAATTAGAAGCTTGAATAAATATGCAAAATTATTGAAATCTATAACCATAACTCTTATGATATTTTATCATATTAATTTAAAAGTTCATCTTATTAATATTAAAGAATTTCTAAGACATATTTTTCTTCATTTTGTATTGAATAATATAGGCTTACCAAAAAATGCTTTCTTTTCTTTTACCTTGAGTTCGTTCCAAAAAAGTTTGTACACTCTACGCAATTGGCTTTCAAAACCCGTGCTCTACCCCTTGAGCAAGTATAATGTATTCTTGAGTTATTAGGACTAAAATTTTAATGCATCTCTCTTCTAAATGTTTGTATGGGTTTTTTAGGAGGTTCTTTTGGGGGTCATTAAAGAAATGCTTTTTTTTACAACAGAGAAAATAAATTTGCAAAAATTTTACTCAGAACTTTAAATATATTCCTAAAAGCAGCGTCGTTTCTTATTCTGTTTTTGAGATTTTAAATATTAAAGTTCATTTTAATAAAGCAAAAGCTCTGAATACTTCTGAATATGCTCAACTCCCTACATATAAACACAATTTTTTATATTCTTTAAGCTTAACTATTTTGGATAATGCTAAATTCGTGTATTTGGTAAAAAAAGTTGTGAACAAAACTATTGACGATCGATTTAGAAACTTCTGTAGATCGTATACCGGGTTCAAATTGATGGTCACATAGTTCGTGACCATGACCATTTAGCTACTGCGGCCATTCGAAATTCAAATCGAACTTAAAGAAGTATTGAGTTTATTGATTGTATTTTGAAATATGTGTATAAAATGAATTTATATATTTTTACGCCATAAATTATTTAAAAAAATGAAGATCTTTAAGGGCAACTTTGTCAACATTTGAATATAAATTATCACTAAACAATGGGTTAAGGCATCTATAGAATTATTTAATAATTGAAAAAAATTATAATTTTTATTTGCTGAATCAATATTTACTGAAATTTTTGGAAAGAGTTACTGAAAATTGATCTTGTTTGGTCTCTTGAAAAAGTTTTTACTTGCAATGCATAGGCTGAAGTAGCAGAATTGTAATAGCACCTAGCAAGGGGTAGGCGTTGTTTAGATTGAGTTGTGGATTTCAAGTTTTAATTCCACTTGAGGCCCATCGTGTAGCTCGGCTGATACATGTTAAATCTGACATAGTTCCTCTCATGTTGTCCTAGTGTGGAATTTTGAGAGGAGAGTCCACGACCAATAGTTATTTTATTTCTCATTGCGGAGTTAATAAATTATCTATCAATCAACAGAATTAGCGTACGATCTATTAAATCAGCAATATCTTTTCGTATATTCATAACAGTACTACGTATGTGATATAGCATTGTAAAATAGAAACCGAAAGCCAAACAGGTATTCATTATATAACTGAGCTATAAACATCAATAAATGATTATTACAGCTACAGATTTAAAATCATTTTTAAGCCTTTTTTTCAATCGATTAATCTAAATGCAAAATATCTCATTGGCCTTGTCATTTTTTCCACCCATCATAATCTCACATCTCCAAACAAGACAACACGCGCAACAAAATCAAGTTTAAAAAACATAAAATAAACAAACTTTTATTTTCGCAAACAAGCAGTTTTCTTTTCCAAAATCGATACGAATGAAGGATGTTGAAAACGAAATCATTCATCAAACACGTTTTAAAAGAAGAAGAAAAAAGATGCAATCAACCACTACTACTAAAAACCCGAGGCCTGTCACCGAAAGCTTTTGCGCTGTTATTATTTTTAGTTTCTTTTTTTTTTCTCTCTAACTTTGAAAATGATCACAAACTCTCTATCTTTATTTGTCGCGTCATTAATTTTGATTGAAGCCAATGATTCGCTCATCCAAAACATTTTCGTCGCCAATCTCCCTACCCAATCACAGTTTTTTTGGCGTCTCGCTTTTCTTTCTGTGGGGGATGCATTGGAGGATTTTACTACAGTTCTCACGGTTGGCAGATTAATTTTGGCTACTCTACAGGTTGTTATTCAGTAATGGTGTAACTAAGGAGTTAGGCCAACGTATGCATCAAATATGTGTTTTTTTTAACATACAAAACACGTTTTTGGTAGGAAAGCTACCAAATGAAATCCCGTACTTTTTTCGAGTTACTTTTTTCAGTAAATATCTATGGGAGATTATTATTATCAAAAATTATATGGAATAAATATAGCCAAAATACCAGCCCACCGTTACATGTTCTGTGCCGGCTGGGTGGCGTAGTTGGTTTGGCGCTGGTCTTATACGCCCAAGTTTGCGGGTTCGAACCCAACCCAAGTCGGATTTTCATGATGGAAAAAATTGGCAGCGTCCATGTTTATGTATTATTATTCATTATGTGGTATTTATATTTGCCTTCAATGCACTCGGAAAAATTAAATTTCTTGTGCGGTTTCATAGCATCAGATCACAAGTGCCTCTCTATGGGGGTGGAAACTGATCACCAAAATTACTTACAATGATTGGTATACCACCTATATGGTGTCACACTAAAAAAAGGTACCATCTCCCGGGGAATATACTAAGACTTCAATAGAAACCAATCCGCAGCCCCATTAGAGATTTAAAACACACACATACATTTTCTGTAAACATCTATTCCGTATTATCACGAAATATAAACAGCTAATTTTTGCAATCTTGGAAAGGTGCGTGCGTCACAGTCCATATGCACAAATGTTTTAATACAGAACGCTTCGGCTGAAAAGTTAAAACAAAGAAAGGGAGGAATTAGTTTTCTGATTGTTCTTTATTGGTAAGAAGTTATCCAAAACGTATCTTTAATTATCATAAAGCATTGCTAAATAATTTGAAACTTGGATTAAGTGTAAAAAAGTGCATGTTAACTGAATTGTTCATTCAAATCCCTTTTGTTTCATTCCTACAGAAACATTTTCTACTTGAGATTGTTTTCACAAAAACTTGGCGGCCACAGTATCTGAGTAGTCATGGTTGCGAATTGGTTACTTATGTTGTCATGGGTTCAAGTCCTGCGGCTACTTAAGAAGAGTTTTGTAGAGGAGTCGATGTAAGTTAAATCTGTTGAGTCTCAAAATCTTTACTTTGACGAGGTGTGGCGGTTAGGAAATTGGTCACTTGCCTTTTAAGAAATCTATACGTAAGTACACAAAAAATATCCATAATTACAAAATTCTACACATTTTACTCGACAGCTAAAAATACTATTAGTTAGTTACTACGCACCAGCTATTTGGAAATTTTAAAATACTGACTAATAGATGTTTAAAAATCTTTTTGATTCCTGACTCGAAGGAGTTCTTTTATGGTGGTGGTGGTGGTGGTGGGACTAATCCCCATCTGGTCTAGTGAAACTAGACCAGATCCATGAGTCCATTTATCTTCACAAAGTCTAAGAACAGCAGGGGGAAGCAACAGCCTTCTCACACGAAAACCCCACACATTGTAGAATGTGCTGGGGAGAAAAAGGACTGATCTCACATTTGGTGCAAATTGGGTAGCTTCTTTTACCATCTTCAAAATTCATGTACCTCAGGTGACCAGTCGAAAATTGCGAGAATGCCGTCTGATGCGATCTGGAACCCTTGAATGATATGGTGGATCCAGGATGTCTTTGAAAATACCATGGTACAGGAGGGACAACCCAGGTTCTACATATCAATTCTTTAGCCCTGGAGTAGATCTCGGTTGACGTAAGGACCATGTGGTCTTCCGGGTCCACAGGATCACTGGCAGCCGCTTTCGCAAGATCATCAGCTTCTTCGTTCCCGGGCAGGCCTACATGAGAAGGGACCCACTGTAGATGGATAGGGTGCCGATCTGAAAGCTGCTTAAAAAGGTGTAGAATACTCCTGCTGGTGCTGTCACCGATAGATGGCCAATTCGATTCTTTTATGATTCTGTGCAGAGAAGAAAATCTACCTCATTTACATCCTGCTGCATAACAGAAGTACTTTTTCACAGTTTCTGAACAATGTAATACACCAGAAAATGTAACAGTTTGATAGAAATTTCATTATCAATTTCTGCATTAGAATAGCTGTTTTTATTGGCTACTACAGATCAACAATATAACCAACTTCAGATGTACAGATTGGTAGTTCGTCATCAAATATATCATTTTCATAAAAATCTTAAAATATCACCGCGTTGTGGATTGGGATGAAATAAGTAAGGAATTTTCTGTCCTGCTAAAGATTCATACGATAAGTTCTGTCCACTCAAACTTCTGACTTATCTACGTCTGTAAAGTCTAATGATGGCGCTCACTCTTTCCTGTTGAAATTGGCTGCTGACAAGCAAAGTCTTTTTCTTTCCGGACTAAAGAAATCCAATTTTTTCTAACAAAAACAAATAAAAATAATTTTCCCAGCTGCTGAAATGATTCGTAGATTCGGTGTTTAGTATTCGTTAGATAGTAGTTTTTGCCTTCATTTTAATTGGGGAAAGAGAAAAGTTCGTTAAATCGAGAGCCGACTGCATGTAGTGTGCAATTTTTTCCCTTACAATGTAATATGAAAAACTTCATTTAAAACTAAAATTAAGGAAACAATATATGAAGCACATGTTACACCAGAAAAAAAAATATGTACTTCAAAAAGAAATGATTTATAATAAAGAAATGCTAATATAAAATGTTTTTTTCTGTAGTATAGTGGTCTTAATAGAAGAAATTGAAACTTCTTTTTTCAAAAACTGTTCCAATTTTGTGTACTGTTTTTTAAAATTACGCGAAAACAGTATACAGGGAAATACTTTATACATTTTAAGAACTATGAATGGCAAAAAAAAAAGATGTCATCACTGTTTTAATTTTTGTTCTCTTTTTCGACAGTTCTAGTTTGTGTTTACATTTAAATTTAGATATATGTCATCAGTCTCTAAAATAAAAATAAAATAAAACACTTATTTTTATATAAATTTTGTTCCCAGTTGGAAGCGTTGGAAGGAATCTTATAATAAAACAAGAGCGATTTCTTTATAATAAATGAATCTTAACTCTCAAACACATCATTAAACACTTTAACGGATCAGCGGTATTACATCAAGTTTTATGTTTAAAATACCAGACACGTTCCAAGTTCTTTTTTTAAACTAACAGTAAAATTCTTTAAACAACGCAAATTTACTCCCAAAATCCTTTTTTTAAAAAAATATTTCCTACTTATTTGATATTTTTTATCATCATTGTAAGTTGTAGTTACAGCTTCAATTAATCAATCTTATTGATATCATAATAAGCTTATAATAACACTTATAACTTTAATTAATTATGTTTTTAACGTCATACGGTCTAAAAAGTAACCCGAGACTGTTGGGGATGAGTCTTGTAAATTTAAACCATGATCACACCAATAGGAGGAGACCCGAGCGGTCACCCCAAGCTCCGAACTTCCACACCACGCCAACGTAAGGATTTTAAGGTTGAATAGATTTAATGTGCGTCAGCCTTTCTACACAGCAGGTTTTTAATTCCACCAGAATTTTAATCATGGATTCGACAGAAGCAGCGTTGACCATGTTTGTTTGGCTACTTTGCTCACATTCACACCAAGGCAAAAAGTAACGTGCAATGAATAAGTAAGCAAACAGATGCATTTGCACGTGAGAGCTCTGATTTGGTACACCTTTTGCTGCTCATTGCTTACCATTTTGATGTGAATGAACATTTAAATGAGTGGTCCATGTGCCGCAGTATTTCTTTTCACTAAAAGTACTGTTGTCACAGCTTAGCCAAAAATATATCGCCAACCATTCAAATTTAACAGAGTAGCGTTGCATGTTAGAGATTAACAATTATAAGTTCAACCTAACTTTAAAATGCAAAGGTACAATAATCTACGATACTCATCTTCTTTGGGGTACTTATAAGAGAGAGATTTACACACACTTCCTAGAAGACTAGCGGGAGGTAACCGCGAACAAATTTTCAGTCATAATTTTCATCGCGCCCCCTCATACAACTTTGTATTGAATACAACAAAAATAATGTACTTTACTGTTAAAGACACAATGTGACTTTAATTATAAACTACACAAATTATCACGGTGAGTATTATATTTTGCTTATGACAACCCCCATGGAAATCACAAGTAATTACTAAATATGTTTTAATTTAATATTGATAAATTAATTATCAAACATTTTGCGGTACTGATACATTTATAAATATATTATCTCAAAATAAAAGTAACAGAATTTAATTTTTTTTAAAAATTTTTAAAGTAAATTTATATTTATTTTATATTTTTTATTTTCGAATTTTTGATATTCTCGCGTCCCCCACATAGGAATTCACGTCCACAGTTTAAGAAACACTGCTCTAAAATTCACCGATATCACGGGATGCGATAAAACTAATAATAACAGAAGCTTACTCAAGGGTGAGGTTTAAGGGTTTAAAACTTAACCCTTGGATCCAGACATTTTTAATTTTTAGCGTAAAAATATTACATCTAACCGCTTTCACACGCACGTCTACGTGTTTTTTTTTTGTAATGCAAACCTCTCTTTTACAAGTAGTCTGTGTACCACATTACTATATTTTTTATTAATCGATATATACTGTTACATTATATCGATGCTGATTATTTGACATTTGAATTTAACTACTCCTGATTGGCTAGCTTTTTCTGGATTAATAAGTAATTAAATAAGAATTTCTTCGAAAATTTTTGGATCGAATTTTTTCCCCTTCTATTTTATTATGGAAGATACCAGAAAATACAAATATCTTCTATATTGGAAATTTCTGAACCTTTATACGGCACAGTCACATATTTTATTATTCTTCAAAAATTATTTTATTAATATTTTACCTCACGAACCCTTCAGTTCTTATGAGCCCCGAAAATCCTATTTTTCTTCTTTACGGACTCCCTCTATGCTATTATGGACCTATAGGGATTCACAATGATTTCGGTTCGAAAAAATGATTGAAAAATTATTTTTCTATTTTGCCCTAAGAGAAAAAATCATTTCTACCACTTTAAAATTCTCTTACAATGACTTGCCTAGTATGCATATTGATGTAATGCTATTCAAGATCTTAATCTGACTCTAATAAAATTCGGTGAGCTATAGCGCATAAATAAGATCTATCAGATGCGAGACAGTTACTGTCTCATTTGAAGTCTAAGGAGAAGAAAAAATTCACAGGCGACAACAAAAAATGTTGCAATGTAAACCTTAGTCAGACTTTTCTAATAGGTTACTGTTTTTCAAGGTTGGAAGGAATACTTCTATTACACCTTGGCAATCATTCGAACGTTTTTTCAGCGCCAAATCCGAAGCAGCAAACCTGTCCATTCTCAATTAAAAAAAGAAGAGACGAAAGAAAAGGAACATCCCCCGAAGAATAAAAGAAAAGAAAAAGTGGGAAAGGAAAAAACAACAAGAAATAATACTCTCCAAATAAACGTTGCTGTACTTAGAAAGTAAATGTAACATTTGAAATTGAAAGGAAATCCGTGTTTGAACAGGAGCGAAAGAAGCTACCAAAGATTACCCCAACAGAGAGCTTCGCCCGTTGTTGGTGGAAAAAGTGTTTCCATTCTTTTTTATCTCTCTCTCCTTATTGGTTTTGAACTTCTTTGCAATGGAATTGAATTGTTTGACAGCTCATCTTCTTGTTTCGTTTGATTGATTCATTTTTTTTTTCTTTCTCTCTCTCTCTCTCTCTCTATAGAAGTGCTAAGTTTGCTTTTGTAAAAAGTAACTGGAGCTAATGAAAATACTCTTATTGGATCGTGAGAAACTTTTTTTAATTTTATCTTTTTTGTTTGTAATCAGATTAAGAGTTTAATTTGAGTGGAAACAATAAGATAAAAATTATTGCTATCGGTTAAAAACTTGCTGAAATACACTGGCCTCCAAAAGGTAAGGTACAATCTCTGTTTATCGAGTCTTACCACTAAAAAAGGATGGCCGCATTGAAATTTCCCTCTAAGGGACCAAACTGACCTACGTGTGTTCCATGGATGGATTCTAAATGGTGTAAGATATCGGGACAGGATCCTTGAACAGCCGATGTCCTCTTTGTTCATCTACTATTTCCGTAAAATTTATTCTGATAAATGTTAATGCAGGACCTAACCGAGTTACGCTTGCTGAGGACTGTTTTGAAGATACAGGTTTGGAGCGAATAAAATGGCCAGCTCTGTAGCCAGACGTTGATCAAATTTAGCATGCTTTGGACTACCTTGGTAGGTACGTTGCTGTGTTGTCCTCTCCAAAATTTATCATATGAGCTGGAACAAAGGTTACTCCGTATTTGCTTCCCATTTCGGTGTCTGACAACTTAATTAGCAATATGGGAAGTCGAGCCGCCAATGCTTTGCAGTAAAAAGGGTGGATTCCATACTACAACCCTTTTTGTACTTTTTCGAGGATATTTTTCCCGCATAAAACTGTGTAGTACTACTGTATGCGTGAAAGGTATTTTGGCCAACATGCTTTCTGTTTTTGATGTAAATCATTTTTGCGTTATTCCATGTGAGACTTATACAAACTTCTGTGTTACCTTCAGTAAAAAACTGTTTAGTGAGCACTCAAATTCCAAAATTCTTGTTTCTATGTCCATTAGTTTTTAAATAAGACACACAAAAAACAAGTTGTACCTTAACTTTTGGATATTCGTGCATTTTAGAATAAAATTGGTAGTTAATTTAAATTACGGATGTTTAGTCCAACTATACCACACAATTTGAGATTAAATTTAGATTTAAAATTAAATTTAAATTTACATTTCATTTACATATATTCACTCCCTCACTCAAAATTACACAGTTTTGCGGCCAATAGTATTCCTACGAATTCTTAGAATAATAAACAAAAAGTTGCTCAACTTAAGCCGCTTGAGTTGTTATACTAAGTGTTTTTTTAACATCTCATTGCTGAAAAGTGCGATCTAATTCATATTTATACGCTTCTAATTTACTTATTTCATTCATAAAAATGAATCTAATAAAAGGCTGCATGAACAAGTAAGAAAAATTTATAATAAAAATATTTTCATTCTTACAAAACTCTTGTCCCCCCCCCGCGAGAATATATCAACAATAAAGAAATCATATAACTTGGTTTTTCACTTAAAAAAATGTACCCACTTTTATAAAAAAAAAAATCAATACGTGTCACTCCAAGAATTATTTTTATAAGGCAAAAATCATCGGTTCTACAGTTTTCAAGAAAACAGAGTGAGTCTGCTAGGAATGAAATAAAGAAATTTCAATCAGACAGCTACATAAGTGGGAAAAAATTATACATTTTTTCATGAAAAGAAAAAAGGCATTCTACTGCTGGCAATAGAAACTGAACTTTGAGCCCCTCCTGCGAAAGAATACGAAGATGAAGACATTTCTAAGAATCGAAATTAGAAAAACGTTGAACGAAAAATAAAAAATAAGAATGCATCATTTTCTCTTTTTTTTCTTCGAGAGTTTAGATGTAATAATAAGAGGGGAACTTACACGCACATGACAGGGCGGTATCAATACGCGGTTTTGAGGAAGAGGCAGGTTTTCTTTAATAGTGTGATGGCAGTTTGTTTAGAAGTTAGCTACTGTTTGAAATGGGGAAAAAATAAGTACAGTTATATCTACTCTATTTCTAGGCGATGAAAGCCACAAACAAACCGCATAATGTCAACAAAATAAATTGAATTTTTTTTCACCTTTTGGTTTTTTTTAAGTGTTTAAGCTGCGGTTAGAAACACGTTGATTTCTGCTGAAGTTATTCGCACGCAGTTTTTTCTCTCTCTCTCTCTCTCTCTTGACTATTCCGTGCTAAAACAATTAATGGAAATATAAAATAACTCGTTAACTATGTATTTAAAACCAAATTACTATTATTCTCATTTCTGTTGCATCATTATAAAAGAATTTCCTTTTATTGGCTTTTCCATTTAAAAGTTTTGCAACCATTGATTGAATGATTGGTCAATTATTAATTTTACAATTCGAAACAACATGACATGCAGACAATTGGCAAAGGACCGTGTTATTTTGAACCATGGTGAAGTGATGAGGTCTGCACCTGAGAGCAGGCACTCCACTCTCCAAATTTCCACAATAGGCCAACGTAAGAACTTAAAATTTTAACATTTTTAACTCGCATCACCCTCTTACACAGAGCATATTGCGAGGAACTGCAACTATTGGAGTGTTCTTGATAAATTTAGGGAGTTGAAATTTAATTATATGAATATATCCTATACAGTGGAGCACACGAGGGGGGGGGGAGTATCCTGAAGGTCCGGACACCCCTCAAAGCCCTTGAGCTTGAGTTTTTTTCGATTGATGATAATCCTATTTATATATATAATGTAAAATTTAATTAAGTACTTGTAATTAACAAGTTATTTTATAAATTAATACTAATTATCAATTCACAATAATTTGTTTTTTACTATTTTTTGTTAACAAAATCTACAAAATCAGACGAATCAATAGGTGTTGTCTCGAGGTATGATACAAGTTGGGGAACTTTCGACCATGGACCCCCCCCCCTCCCCTCCTTGAAAAAATCTGTGTGCGCTACTGATCCTATATAACAAAAATCAAATAGGGATTTGATTTATTTCTGTTCTTTCTGCATATAATTAGGATACAGTTACTTACTTTCCATTTAAAAATAAATAACTATTGTTCAAAAAATAAGATGGGTGTGTGTGTGTTAGGAATACGAAAAAACTTCTGTTTGGTTCATTTAGATTTTTCAGGTCTTCAAAAAAGTACGTGAAAGGGGTCACTTCCTCGATGCGAAATGCCTCAATAGCTTACAATTAAATACTATCTCTAAATCTTTATTAAAATTTTTTTAATAACTTATCCATTATAAATCGGGAACAAGTAATGTAAAATAGACAAGTTGTACGTATAATTGGGTTTTACGTAAGTTATGCGTATATAATAAAAAGCAACTTATGCAAAATTGACTTTAAAATGTATGTTTCAATTACAATTTGAAACGAAATCCTGCAAGTAATACACATTGTTGAATATCTCTTCAAAGGAAAAAAGTACAGAAATTTTTAGGTAATAATGTTCAGATTATAAATAATTTCAATTGTTGTCAACGTAAACATAGCAAGAGAAAAACCGACCCGCAACATCTCTTATTCGTTTTAATGATGCTTTTAAATACAGCAATACAGTTGAACTGGGAGTAAGCAATACAATTAGTTATACGGTGGAGAAAAATTAGCTACTTATCCTTTACTTCCATTCCCCAAACCAAAAACATTCTTAGCATTTCGGTTCATATTCCTGCCCCCTTAAGTCTTCTTTTTATGTATTAGGCCATTTGAAATATTGTGCATAAACTTAATGTTCCGTAGCATTAACTGATACATTGTTAAATAATAACGATTTTTTTAGGATTACCATTATGTCACTTATGTTGTCAAAAAAACTATTTTTAAAGTCTTTCAACTATTTAAGGAAGAGTAGTGAAATCACGTGATATAAACAATCGTGTTTTTATCCATTAAAAGGGCATAAAAGAGTTAAATTTTATCACAGGTAAAATATGCAAAAAATTGCCCTTCTCGTATAATAAACAGTACTTTTTAAAAAAATATTTCGTTTTTTTTTACCATATTTAAATTTATTTTAGCTCAGATGAGGTGTACAACTTTTGTTGACATTAAAAATCAATTCTTTTGGTCATAAATATATGATTTTTTTCATAGACGACTCTTAAATGTATGTATTAAAACAATATCAAAATGACGTTTTATGCGTTGGTAGAATAGTTAAAAACTTACTTTAAAAGGTTGTAGCTTCTTAGTAAAGTATAAAACACGCGAAAAATCAAAAGAAATTAAAAGCATGTCCTTCTTTCATTATCAGTTAAGGCAAAAAGAAACGTCAAACTAGGTGACTGAATTTCTTTATCATGTGAAATAATTGTTCGCTAGCATTAATCATTTTAACAGAATACACAAAACGTATTATCTTCGTGTTTAGAAGATTAGAGAAAAATGTCTATACTAATGTTGCATACACTTAATAAACATATATATATATATATATATATATATATATATATATATATATATATATATATATATATATATATATATAGCTCACGCATTTCCTCTTTAATTATACAAGATCAATACCAACTAAGATGTATAACCTCAATTCAGTGAGAAAATTCATCTTTTTCATAAAAGAAGAACAATTGCATTCAATTTAACCAATCCATAATATATATTATAACGATTAAATAGGCGTTACCATACTTAAGTTGTTTTTAATTGCTTTTAAATGGTCCAATTTCTAATTAGGAATTAAATTAAACAAAAGTAAGCAATTGCAGCAAAAGAAAAAAATACGTTCTTTTATCAAAAACGTAAAAAGAAACTTGATTGAGTTACGCCCTCTTGGGAAAAGTTATTTATATATATATATATATATATATATATATACAAAACTGTAGAGAGAGAGAGTCTTTCGATTTGAGCATTACCATATGAGATCCAACATTCAATATGATTTTTATAAATCTGTATTTTATAGAATCCTGTAAAACGAAAAAACAAACTGTTTAAGACTGTTGGCTATACTGTTTTGTACCAAGTCTACTCGTGAGTGTCACCTATATTTTCCCTTGATTGCTCACTCATAATCAAATTGTAGTGTAATACGCTCCTCATCGTGTGTGTAACACTATGTTGATTTATATTATAGTTTTTACTTTTTTTTTTCAATATTACACCAACAGTAAACTGTTTTTATAACTGTGTTTAATAGGTCTACAATGGATACTGTAGTTAAGCAAACCTTTTGAAGGTAAAATATGTGTAAGCCAAAGTCTCTCTGTCTCCAATGGTAACGATAATGCAACGGTAGCCTAATGGTTACGGTTATGAAACCGTGACCGTCATTATCGAGTCACGGGTTCGAGTCCTGATGCTCCTGATGACCCACCATGTAGAGGATCTGATGTGCATTAAATTTGTCGTAGCTAAAAGTCCTCCCATTTTTCGTGGTGTAAAAAGTAGGTGAGTGGGGCATCGGCTTATGTGTCGTCCTCGTCACTTGAATGAGGTTCAGAATAACGAAGTCCTTCACCAATGGATCTCACTTTACTTTAGAATGTGGCGTTAATAAACACATTCATACGCTCATCACTCCTTATCTTTTTCTCTCTCCCTTTCTTCATCTATCTTAAAATCTATTTTTCCTCTCTCTCTTTCTCTGGTTTTCCTCTCTTTCTCGGTTGTAAGTTTTGAGAAAAAGGAGTGTTTGTGTATATTCCTTTTGCAGAAAATAAAACAGCAGAACAACCTGGCTCCGACTGCGGTAAGAAAAAAGACTATCTCAGGAAATTATATTCCTGAAATTAAAAATAGAAAAGGAATCAAGAGTCGTTGAAAAGATGCATATGCAATCCCAGGAAGAAGGGGCTTTGTCAAATTCGTTCTTCTCGATCCGTTGACCTCGGGGTTCAAATTCAGGCTGCAGTGAACGATTAGGAGTTGAACCCAAGCGACTGTACCTCAAAATGCCTTTTTAGGCTTAAATGAGGTCATAGGCTATGCTTTGACCTGAATTGTATCTTGAGCAACCCTATACCATTAGGATTCGTCTTATTTTAAAACACCTATTCATTTTATTGTACAACAGCGGTTATCCATCAGCTTCATGCTATACATTAGCCTGATGTTATATGCCTATTTAAAGTTATTGATATCTAAGTCCAAGCACTAAGCTTTAGATTGTACAGAAAAACATTGCTATCTTGATTAAAAAGGGGCCGGACTTGAATTTCTGAAATGGAAGTATGTTTACTTTTTACGTCCTCTCCTTGTGAGTCTATTTCAGCGAAACAATTTTTAGTGGATCTCTACTCAACAAAAGAAACAGGCTTACCCAATTTCAAATCTGTAGGTTCAGTAGTTCAAAAGCGAATTTTTTAGCGCGTTTTTCACGTAGTGTAAAAAAAGCTCTATTAGGACGCAAATTCCGTCTTCGTCTTCGTTCCATATTTTGTTGTACCTTTTTCTCAGCCAATAATTAACCGATTGACCTCGGGTTTTTGGCTTTGGGTCGCCTTTGTGGCCTAGATGAGCCGAATTATATTTAAATTTAACAATTTTAAATTAAAAAAATATTTTAATTTTTTTTAAAATTATTTTTAAGTATAGTACACACACACTACTTTCTGTTAGTAAAAAGTTCATTAGTAGCATTATTGTAAAATACAACATGTGAAAAACGCGCTAAAATTACTTGGCCATGCCAATGATTGATATCTTGTTTTATCTGTAACTCCCCTAGAATTCTCCTTACTTGTGAGTCGATATTTGCCCAACCCATTCTTATTGGATATCTGCTGAACAAAAGAAACATGCTAGCCATATATCAAGTTTGTATTTCTAATAGCTCTCTGGAGATCTCTTAATCAGTGAATGATGCATATATAGTAGATTCTCCTATATGTATATACATGCATGTGTAGTAGATAGTATTTACGTATGTGCCTATTTATAAGTTATTTTGATTATTGCGAACGATGTGAGGTCCAAATTAGTTCAGATTGAGGGAAGCTCTGTGCTTGTAAAAGTATAAGAGCTAACCAGTCACATAACCTAATGTTTAATGAAAAGGCCTACTATTAGCTAGGAAGACGTATAACTGGCAGCAGAGGAAAATGATTTTATTGAGTAAGCAAATCTATCCCAACGATCCAAATCGCCGTTTACTGCATCCCCTTCCAAGTGCAAAAGGTTTGACCTTGCAAACAATGCTACCATAGGATGGACCCTGTTGTGGAAATCGGGCGAGCGTCCTTCGCTGCGGGATGAGACTAACATTAGCGTTCAGCGGAGCAGAACAAATATGCCAGCACTTTTCCTTGAGAAAGAAGCAAGATATAAAATAAGATGGAAAAGAAAATGATATTTTTGTCGGACTTGCTGCCTCTTTTTTAATCTTGCTTTTTGCCGAGACTGGAGCTATACCGGAAATGGTTTAATGGATAGAAAGAAAAGTGGAAGGAGATTTGTTTCACTTCCCTTCTCTACGACAAGATTCTTTTCTTCTTCTTTTGGTGAGAGGTTATGTTGAGTTTTGCTGTTCTTTGAATCCTTTATAAAAGTATATTTGATAAACACCGGCTTGGGTTGCGTTCTCTCGTGTAATTTGAATCGGGTCTGGTTAAAAATGACGGCTTTCTTTTCCGTTTTTTGAGAAAGTTCGAGATGTTAGTACGAAGATTTCTTTTTCAAAAAAGGATTATGCCTGAAAAATTTCTTCGAAGATACTGCATCTTTTCAAAACAATTACAGCTCTGTTATTCTTATTTTGGATTAATATCCCCTTTACATTATATTTGTTTGTCATTATACAGTATTAAAAACTTGACAGTATATTATTATACCTTAACTTGGTAACGAACTTGACTCCAAAGTCATACAAGTAAAGCAGTAACTCTCTCGTCACGCCAGATGAGTGACTGGATTTTTATTGACATCGCACTATAAAGCGATAGAAGGCCTATTGGCAACAAACCTCGTAATTCTGAACCCCAATCAAGTGAAGAGGACGACACCTGGGCTGGTACCCTCCTCTCAATACTTTCACACCATACCAATGCACCTCGACAGTGCATCGATCCTAGGGGCTCGAACTCATGACACGGCGGCCGAAAATCCGAAATTATGACCACTGGGTTAGAGCGGCCGTCCCGTCACGTAGGAGCCAATACACATTAAATCCGTCGAGGCACAAAGTAATCAAAGTTGGTGTGATGTGGAAGGTTGGAAGTCAGCACGGTGTCTACTCATCATTTGATCGAAGTTCAAAATTACATGCTTCGTTGCCAAAAGCTACCCTATTGCCTTAGGGAGTGATATTAATAAATAATCAATCAATTAAAGTATTGACTTATATCATGTGATATTTATGCATGTTTCTGTTACTTTTATTTCCTATATTCGTACCTTTTGAAAAGGGGTGGTGCATCAATACAGAAAAAAAATTTACAACAAAAAGACTTTTGAAACCAAAGCAATAAATAATAATTACTTTTTTTAACATTTTATTGTAATATAAGACTAATTTTTCATGTAATAAAATATGTTTTTAAAAATTGCGCACATTATTGATGAAAGCAGACATTTGAAAAAAGTGGCCAGGTACAATTTATTTGTAGTTATAAGACATTATTTCCTTGGTGGTTGATAAGTTCAATATTCTTCTTATGTAAATGTATTAATTATTATTGAGTCAAACGATTTGAAAGTGAAACGTGATCTTAAAATAAAGCCTTTTTAAAGTGTTAAACAGACACTTCATTTCTGAGACACCAAATTTAATTCAATACTTCTGCATAATATTTAGAATCTTACTAAAAATATCTCAAATTTTTAACTGAATCCATGTTTTTTGTAATGAAAATAATATTGATCATTTAAGCAGGTTATCTGTATGTATCTGTAATCTACGCCGGTTCTTATAAGAGTGGCATTAACTGTGTGAAAATGGTATTTTTAAATAGTTAGAAAGGAGTGATTTAGATATAAACTAAATTTCATTTCTTTTATTGTAGGCAAGTTTCTCACTTTGACAAAGAGGAAGACTTCGTTTGTAGAATTCATCCCAAAAGTGTTCGTCATAAATTAATTGTGTCTTTAGAGGCGTTGGACATTAAAACGCCCAATTTTGTCTTCTCCATCGTTTTAAGATGATGATGCAGGACGATATGTATGGAGCCCTGTCCATGGCCGGGACTCATATGGCCATGATGGACTTGGGTCACCTTGGACATCACCAGCAATCCATGGAACAAGAGTCTAAAAAGAAACGTAAGGATATAAATATTTTATTATATTGAAGACATTTTTTTTATTTGAATAAGATAATACCTTTAAAATAGCAGCTTTAGCTTCCTTATAAAAAACTAATCAAGATAATTTTTTTTCACACCTCAAGCTATGGTATGGCTTATTATAGTAGGGCCAGCGTGGTTAATAATTTTTCATTTCACTTCATTTGAGATAATGATGTCTAAATTGATTCGTGACGTCATTTATAATATAAGCATCAATAAACAAAAAAGAATGTAGCGGTTCAGGTTGTTTTCCTAAATGGATATTACCAAGTATAGACGTTAAACCAGTATGCTGCTTTCAAAATTTTATTTAAAGGAGGTTAACTCTAGAGCTCACGTAACCTCCCTAGTAAACTTGGAAAAATATACTTACCAAAACCTAAAGATATGAAAGGTATATAAAAATATATAAAAGGCATCTAAAAATGAGACATAAAAAAATTCAAGACATATGAAAATGATCGTTGAATGAAAACATTTTAAAGTAATATTAATAGAAAACGCTCTATTCCTCTCTGGTTACATACCAACTTTCATGTTGGGATTAATATTGGATTTGGATTTGCTTTTCACAATTATATTTCACATTTATCATGTTTAACATAAACAAATATTCATGGTGTATTATATATTTCTTTATTATCATTCGGATTAATTGACGTTAATTTAAGATCGATTTTTATTTTTTAAGGATTATACTTCTGTTCGAATTTCAACGCTTGTATCATTTACCAACACTTATCGTCTTATCAATAAATTCGTTTTCATTTTTCTTATTTAATACTCCTTTAACACGTTCAATAAATTGTTTAATCTGTCCTTGCCATAAAAAATCTTAAGAAACTAGTTGTTCCACATTTAGAACTCACTTCAACTGAAGTGGAAAACGACAAAAAGTATAGAGAGAGAGAGAGAAATAAATTTCCTTTATCAGTATGTTAATTTTTGTTACAAACTATTAGTTTTTGTCTCAAAATCTCCTCTCCTTCCCCTCCACCCACTGGCATTTTAATGTTCTACGCTTCACTTAATGTGCGCATGCGTCCCACTCTTCCTCTTTCTTGTTATTCTTTCTCATAAATTGTTGTTTCGAAATTCATTTTAGAAACAAAACAAGTTTATTCAAGGCCTTTGGAAGAAAAGTAATGAAAAAAGCCTTGATTGATCGATTTTAATTAGAATTTATACTTATCTTATTTTAAAGAAATGTAATTTTGAAAAATAATCGGTTAAAGCAAAATGACGTGGTTGTATAAACTGAATCATTTTATTTCAAATTACGTCTCGCTTGAATATTCTCTTCTTACTTTCTCGAATAAATCTTAGTTCCGTTTCTCGTGCTACACCTGCGTCATCTCGAATAAAAAAGAAACACGCTATGTCCCAACGTCCTTGTTTAAGAAAGACGAATGAGTTGCGAAGAACGGCACAAACTTCGTTAATTAAAACCTCATTCGTTTCGTATTTTAAATTAACAGCTTTTACTTCATTGTTAAAGTGACTATAAGAGCTTTAAATTCAAATAAGTTTCCTTAAATAAGCTATTATAGGGTTAAATTAACTCTTTTTTTTCAACCTTCCTTTTTAAACAGTTATCTTATGTGATGACAGAAACTAATTTTGCCTTGAATAAACTTAAGATAGTGTTTCAATTGCTCAGTGT
Organism: Trichonephila clavata; assembly: GCA_019973975.1. NCBI lineage: Eukaryota > Metazoa > Arthropoda > Arachnida > Araneae > Nephilidae > Trichonephila > Trichonephila clavata. The sequence continues at coordinate 122,208 of BMAO01024692.1, forward strand.
CGAATCTTTTTTGAAAAATTAGGAGAGAATGAAAATTTAAAGATATTTTCAAAAAAAAATCTGTTACAAAAAAAATTGTTAACTGAATAATTTCAATTTTTTTATTGCTTTATACTCTTTTTAATTGAAAAAAATAATGATGATATTGTAAACTATAATAGGCACTACCAGTAGCGCACACAAAAATTTTTCAAGGGGGGAATCCACGGTCGAAAGTTCCCTAACTCGTATCATACCTTAAGAGAACATCAATTGATTCTTCTGATTTTGTCAACAAAAAACAGTAAAAAATAAATCATTGAATTAATAATTAGCATTAATTATTAAAATAAATTGTTAATTACAAGTACCTAATTAAATTTTACGTTATATATATCTATGAATTTATTTAGGATTATCATCAATTGAAAAAAATGTAAGGGCTTTGGGGGGGGGGTGCTCTGGACCCCCAGGACACTCCCCTTGTCCACTGGACAGTAATAAAAAGCATCTTCAATTCAATATTTTTTGCAGATTCCACACAAAAAATCCAAAAGAAAAAATATTTAACTTATTAATAACAAAGCAGTTGATAAGCATATTTACTGAATACAAAAAATACAGCCCACACTTAAAATAAAAGTACAGTTCACACAAATATATATAATCTTAAGTCACTTAAAACATCATGTACCAAATCCATAGCAAACGCAATATTCACACACACAAGATGTTTCCAAATTCAATTACATAATATTTAGCACACTTCACTTCAAGAAATCCCGGTGGTCTCTGATGGTGGTTTTAGGTTCTAACACACAAAATAAAGTAATTGTACATACAATATATTAAAATCTTTTAAATAGTGTTAAATTGTAAAATTAATCCCTACTCCCTAGATAAAGGAACACAGTTCGAAAATATTTTAAGGGTGTTTATTTCATTAGAAAATTATAATTAATATGATTGTGTGTTAAGATAAAGTTAATTTGCATATTTATTTATTAATGAATCAGTTTGATTATGAGACAAAATTACATGCTTAAAGTAATTACTTTCAAGTTAATGAGTTTAATTTTTTTTTGTACTCACAATATTTTTAGCCCGATTACATGTATAACAATTTGGGTATTATATACTATATAATTAAATTAAAAGTCATTATGCTCGATAGGTTTCAGTAAAATAATTTTAAATTCATGAAAAAGTATAGACATTAGAATTCCCGTAAAGTTTAATTGTAAAGGTTTTGTGCATTATTTCAACCTTTTGAAAAATAATTGTATTCCTTATAACTAAAGTTTCTCTCTCTCCTTGAGATAATTTTATTTAGATACTTTCCTTAGTATAAATTACTCGTAAAATTTTTCTGAATAATAAATCAATGTATATCTACTCTCCTACCTGATGAGATACTGGAAAATAAATTTTCAACAAATGTTGAAACTCGTACTTCTTATATATTAACGAGTATTTCTGAAACTTTTTCTGCGAAATGTTTCGGGAGAATTAAAATAGGGAAGGGACATAAGCGGGAGAATTTAACTGTAATTCATATAAATAATTTTTTTAAAAAAAATATGCATATTGAATATTTTTTTCTTTAATGATTACGTCGATTCCTCGATGCATTCAAGCTGTAAAAAGTGTCAAATGGCAGTAAATTATATGAAAAGCTAATTTGTAATAATAATTCAGTAACATTATTACAGATTTTAAAAATAGTTGAGCATTTTATTTACAAAGATTATATATTTCAGTAATATTGATAATTTTTAAATATTGGCTTAATTATTTATGTTTGCACTGAAATTCCATTCAAAAATAATACATCAATATTTTCAAGGAAGTTTGAAAAAATTTTTTTGGAAAAAATGGGCATTAGAAATTATTCCAAAGAGAAATAAAGTACCATGTAAATTCTTCTTTAGTTCTGCAGATGAATTTATTTATTAGTTTTTTTTATCACAGGTGAGAAAAAGCTGTACTATAAGTTAGTAACTATAAGGAGTTCTTTATGGAAGCATTATATATATATATATATATATATATATATTTTGGGGGGGGGGGTTGAAACGATATAAATAACATATTTTTTGTCTACACCTCTCAATTAAACGCATAGATTGTCTGGTATTATATTTATTTATTTTGAATATTTTAAAAATAAACCAGACGTATAATTTTTCCAATAAAATGATAGTAATTATCTGTAATAAACTTGGCGAATATATTAAAAGAGTTGTGAACATTTTGGATGATAAAGCACCCTTATAACATGTAAATAATCTTTCATAGGAAACATTTCAAATATATTGTTAAAATTACTTTCATACAGTTGCGATTTTTTGCTTAATTTTTTTTAAATTTCGACATACTGCAACATTATTTTTTCATGCTAAATACTTCTAATAACTAAATCGACTGAGAAATGTATTGTACTTAAATTACTAATATTAATCTTATGATTTCATTGATATTTCCTCTGAAAGAAATTCAAATTGTTCTGTCATTTTTTCTGAAAAACGAGGAAGAAAGAAGATTTTTTTTGTATGAAAAACAATATCTGTTTTCGAAAATTTCCGAATGATGGTTCTGCATTCAGTATTCATGTGAACCGAAATCGTTTTGGAATAATATTTTCAACAGGACGTAGAGACCAATAACATGTTCTAATAGGTAAATTCCATCCTGTGCAGAAGTTATCAATCATAAAATCACAACAAAGTGTTGTTATAAGCACGTACACGTTTGCCATTTCCTGAGATTAATTACAAAAAAGATTTAAAAATGATCTGCACTTCCTTCGCTGGTAACTAAAGTCCGCTGCTCCGGGCCACAGGGAAAAGGAAGAAGTGATCAAAAAAGTGGAAACCCACATCCCCGAAGGGATTGATCTGCGAAGGTAGATAGGTAAGGTTGTAGCCAACTGTCGGCGGCCTCATTTCCGGCCTTCCCCTCTGACCTTTGACTCCCGACAGAGATACCTTCGATTGCCATATGTCAGTCCCATCATCTCTCCCTTCCGATCGGCTGCTGCGGAACAAGAAACTGTTTCGGTTTCCGATTCTGTTGAAATAGTGCGCACGTAAAGGGAGATAATAAAGATGGATTCTACCTACTCGATTTCTGATTCGGGGAGTTTTGTTAAGCGCATTGGAATTAAATTATGTTTTGGTCTTAGGAGCATTTCATGAGCAATGAGGTATTTATCAAGTCACAGCCTAAATACAGGGACGCCTTAAGACTTCTTGGGGCCCTGGGCTCTTACAAAAATGTACCCATCCAGTAGCATAACGAATAATATTGGGGCCCTGTGCAAAGTCAGGTTTTGCTTTTAATATTTTATAAATTGGTTAAATACGTATACTTGTATATGGGGCGTCAGTCAGGCCTTGGGGCTCCTCCGCAATGCGGGAGTTGCGAGAGTGTACGTTACACCACTGGCCGTACCTATGATCCATAAAAATAGATAGTATGTGGCATATTAGTTAAAAACTCGTATAAACAATAACCCGAAACAAATAAATATGCATGACTTATAATCGCACAAACTGACTAGACAGACTGGCGTCTTTTGACTGAAGGACTAATGATGGTGTATGGTGATAGGCCTAAGCCTACAAATGGACAGCGGTCATCCAAAGTAACCAGTTAACACATCGTCCGAAATTCCCGGTTTTTCGGAGAACACAACCAAAAATGACATTTGACCGTTGAAATTATTCGAATCGGGATCTTATTAAGGCTGAGTCGAGAACGAGACAAGCCCCCCATTTTGACCGAAGCCCTGGGCCCAGGTTCAGTTGGCCCATGCCTTAAGACGTCCCTGTCTAAGTAGGCTTATTTTTCTGATGATTAACAAGTTTAACTTAAGGCTTGAAATTGGATACCGGGCATTTATTTATTGGAGGAAATGTTATTATTGTTTGGAAAAGAATTTTCTCTATATTACCTAAAAATAATTAAGCCACAGAAACGAAGTTATAACTGATGAAGCATGGATCGGTATTATTTTTTTGTTGATATTGTCTTCCAAAACAACACAAGGGCTATAAGACCTTGTAATTCTGAATCTCGTTTGAGTGACTCGGACGATACCCTAGCAGGCATATTACTTTTGAAGCTTCCATACCTGGTTAGTATACTAAGAGATACAAAAAGAATAAGTGATAAGAATGGTTGAAGGTGAAAATAATTTTTGCAAGATACGGATGGAAACGAGTGAAAGATAATGGAAACTATTCTTTGTATGTTCTCTGTAAAGAAAATAGGGGGTGGGGATGAAAATGGTGGTATTAGGCATAGAAAACAGTCTTACTTAACTAACCATGTTTCAGCACTTTCTCTTATTGTTCTAAAATACTTTATGCAAATAAATAAAGGGATATATTACATTTATTGGTTTTTAACACATTGATTAAAATGTAAATTAATTATATAATTATTTAACTTACAGAATATCGTGAAAGAGAGAAAGAAATGAAGCTACTTTTTACAACATGTTGTAAAGGCGATGTTTTTATGTTCCTTGTGATTCGACTAAACAGACCTTTTCTCTAAGCGATGAAAGTTCTTTCAGGGTAGTTCTTCCATGGTAAAATAATATCAAGTATAATGAAATAGGTTTGGGAGGGAAATAAAGATAGTTAAAAAAGAATATACAATGTGGAACAATTTTTATATTGCCTTTTCCTATTAATCTTTTCCATCTTTCTGAGAAACAGTACTCAAAAACTTGTACTTATTTTGAGAAAAATTGATTTATTCACTATATTTTTTTATTTCGGCATACTTAGTCTTAGTAAAAAAATTTATTTCAGATTAAATGAAATCCAGTTGAAATAAATTTAAGCCATTGTTTCTCTAAAATTCTTTCGATTGTTCCTTTCTTTATTGTAATGAATATCTTTCTTGCGATCTCTAATACTATACAAAAAAAATCAAAATTCGTTCTAACGATTATTTCATGTTGTTAAGAGATTCCATTAGCTCTTGAACACTCTCCGTGGCATAAGTCAATTGATTCAGGCTATTCACAAACTATTGTATCAAACATGTATAATTTAACATGCTTCAAAAAGATGTTTTTTTTAATTATATGTTTTTTTTACTTACTGTTCGTTATAATACTTTTCTTAGGCAATTAATCCTTTGGAAGAAATCCATTATTTTCATATTACACCAAGCAAATCAACTTAGACTAATTTGTATCTATTAATACCCAATTTTATGTTTTATAATCTCTTTTGCTTCCATGCTATTATTTTGAAATGAAAGAAATTTTACGTCTGAAACAGTAGAATTTATCACTCTATAGCTTCTTTCTTGAATTTTTTTCCAAGTCAAATCTGGAGCTATATTGTTTTACAACAACATTCACTAAAGAAAAGTTTCTGAGTAGATTTAATTTGACTTCAATAGTACATACTTAATACTACATAAATATTTTTTGATTTGTTTGATCAAGAAAAACACAATACATAAATTAAAATGTCTACTATGTCTGTGAGTATTTTTGACCCAAAGTCCTCTCTGAGAGTTCTAATCCGTCACAAATCATAAATTAACAATGCTGTTATGCTATTCAAACCAACACGCCATGTTTATAGAGGCTGTAGTCAGAGGCGGATTAAGGTAGTTGGAGGCCCCTAGTGGTAAAAGGTTTGAGGCCCAAGGGCTTAAGAGTCGAAAAACTAAAATAGTGAAAAGAGTCGCTTACTTTAAATTCTGTAAATAAAATGTATTGCTATAATAAAACTCATCGGCTAAAGAAAAATCTTAACTGTATGTAAAAAAAAAATTAAAATCTTACTTAAGAGCTTGCAGTTTTGCTATACAGTTTGATTTCTCTTTGGCAAAATCATCAATTTTTTTTACCATATCTATCTTGTCCAAAACATTTTTTTCTGTATATAATATGGCCATTCTGTTCAATTTGTCTTTTCTCCCATAGTACTTCTTAAATTATTTTTTATCGCATTTTAAAACTAAAAAAAGGTCATTCATCTGATGCATTTCGATACGGTATTGTTAAAAATATTTTCAAAGTTTTTCTACTTTAGTATTTCTCTTGCATCTCGATAAATTTCCAGAGGGGGTTTCATTGTATCTTTGTTTTCTTTTCATTTCTTGTTCCAAGGTTGCGTGGTTAGTTTGTCGCTGGCCTTCTGCACTAAGCAAGCTTGGGGCCCCTACCAGCGCTGGGGGCTCCTGGCGGCCGCCAGGTCCATCAGCTTAATCCACCACTGGCTGTAGTAACTGTTGCTACCATTCTACTATTTAACACTTCTTTTTATACCTAATAAGAATAAATAATTTGTAACTTTATTTTATTTGAATGTTACATTTTTGAATCTTGAAGTATATTCCATTTCTAAGCACTGTCATATTCTAAGACGCCAACCAATTTTTTTAGTTCGAGTCATCTGGTGATAGGAAAAGTGCACTCTCTTCTTTTACTCTGACCTAAGGCCTCTTTAAGAAAGAAGGAGGAAAGCCGATTTTTTGTGCCCCCCCCCTTCTTCTTAATTGAGTTATTCAGTAAACAATGAACAGATTTAGGGAGTTAATGAAACGCCACACACCACCCTATTCATTTGCCCAAAATCTCATTTTTATTTCACTTGGGAGATTGCCTTTTTTTAATTTATATGAAGATATTCCTATCTCAAAACATGCATATTTGTTCCAATATAACCATCAAGTTTTCCATATCTTTTGCATATTTTATTAGTCAGGGTTATTCCTACACTTACGTTACTTAAGCTTTACACAGTATTTATGTAATCAAAACATTTTGTTTCAAAACATCCGAATTGAAAAATAAAAAAAACAATAAAAAAACTGAATTTCTTTACACGTGAAACATATATAAAAAAGAACATTAAATTAAATCTTAAGTAATCAGTTACAAAGTGTTTTCCCCCTCAATTGCTACACAACGTAACATATTCTTATGATTACGTACTATTTCTTAAGAATCGTGTGTGTATTCTAATATCATTATTTGTAATTTAAACACAACTAAGGATATCTATTTAATATTAAATGAACCTCGTCTGTGAGAAATATAGAAATGTACTTTAATATAATCTCTGAAATATTACTATAATATCCTTCAAACGTTGATTTTCTTAAATTTTAGAAGACAATACGGTAAAGTAATGTCACTGTGTGGCTTATATAGGTGTGGGTTTGGTGAATACCGGTTACGTGTGGGTGGCGTTATAAAATAATCATAATAATAATAATAATAATAATAATAATATTCTGGAGTCCTGGTTAAGTTGACAATAAGACTGGATTTCAACTCAACTTAGGGTTTCAGCCTCCCTCCTCCCCTCCAATAGACCAATAGAGTTTTAGCATAAAGATCAACCCTTGGTGCTTTTGTGTTTGAGTTTTTTCCCCCAAATGTACCCGCACCCCGTAAAATTAGTCTGTATATGCATCTGCCTTCATAAATGAAAACGTTCTCAACACTACATCGAATAATACAGCCGATAATAAAAACTAAACCAAAGGCACATAAATACACGCAAACAAAACTCTGTGAATGAAAATACCAAACCGAAGGTTATCCCGGCACTTCCACAGGTGGAAGAACATATTAGCAATGATATTTCTCCTTTTAATATTCTTTCGATATTCATCGCTATTTACCTAATATTTACATTATTATCATAACTATTTCCAAAGCAATATTTTAAACTTCATTTTGACACCACATAACACTTAGCCGTGTTTCAAACAATGCAATATCCGCTGTGAATATATTTTAACTACACACATCAACAAGGCAACATCCTCTGTACCTCACAAAAAGAAACCACATTACCAAATAATGCCTCTGACAACAAAAACAAACAAAAAAGAAGAGCCTATGAAACTATGAATGAAAATGCCCAAAGGAAGGTTACGATAAGCTTGCCGGCAACTGTATTTTAACACTTAATAACGCCGTGCAGACAATGGGGTTTATCTCTCTCCGATCTACAACTCTTCAATGATGGGTCGAAGGTCAAACCCTATCATAAATGAAAACGCGTGCCCGCAACTGGTTTTGGGATTCATTCAGCATTCGGTGGGGATGACATGTGGATGGCGCGCACGAACTGTCATGGGGGGGGAATATGAACAAACCCTCCCCGTTCCCTTTTGCCGTTATAGTGACTCGAAATGATCTTCTGACTGTTATTCCTCTTTTGCTAGAACGGTAATTACCAGGGGATTGTGTAGTTGTTTTCTTTCGGTATATGTCGTTTGAATTTACTTTGAGTATGTCTAGAATTCCGATAGTGCAAGACGTGGATTCGGCGTTATTTTTTTTTTTTCTCCTCTTTAATTTTGAAATTTTTTAAAAAAGATTTTTAGTTTTTTGCAAGTATAGTGACATGTTAATGAAAGATTTTCAAGGACACTAGCATAACAAGGAACAGTAAGCTCATGTTTTGTTCAAAAATACTGTATATTCAGTATTTTGTTTTCTCTAAAACAGACAATTTATTAAATTGATGATAGCACTATTATTCCATATTCTTCCCTTAAAGGGGTTGACATGGTTTAAATTTTCATAAGAACATAAATTTCGTTAATATGGCATTTTTAGTATAATTTTAAACACTTCGAAAGGTGCTTCATAAGAGGCGATGTTACGCCTGCAGGTTATTTTAGTCGGTATAATTTTATTGTATTTATTGTAATGGGTGGTCATGCAATCACGTGTACTAGATTGAATTCTAAACTGATATTTAACTCGTCATTCTTCTATTACTTGTAAAATTCAGATAGAATTTCAAATTTGAAAGATGTTGAATCATCAAGATTCTTCAAAAAAGTCTTCCAAATTTTTAAAAAAATTCTTTAATGATACGTGTTTTTTTAAAATCAACTGCATTTTATTTAACAACATGCCTTATTATTGTTGACAAATATATGCAATTTAAAATAAAGATTTTGTGGGGAAAAAAGCGAAAGTTGGCAACAATGAAGCACATGAATTGACTGGCAAAAAACACGGGATCGAGGTTATATTCTATGATGTCACATGGATTTATTAACTGATTAGTAAGAAACGAGTGATTGTAGTTATCACGTGATAATGACATCACATGAATTGGAATGAAGTGGAATATAATGAAGTGGAATTATTTTAATTTTAAATTACTTAGATCAAATTGCATAATTTTGTGTTGTATGAAATAATAATATTCATTAAAGCAAAATATGTTAATGCCGTGCTATGTGTGTGTTTTAATAATGCTATGTGATGATATGAATTAATAGAGCACGTAATTTTTTCACCATTAATTTTCTTGATTTTTAACTATGAAATTTCATATTTTAAAATAAAATGACTTTTAATGATAAAAATCACAAATTAGATTTTTTTTTTTTTTGGCTGAATACTTTTTTTTAAGTACATAATAAAATAACAATCTGTTTTAAAAAAAATAACTGATTTTTTTATGAATTATTTTTTAAATTTATCTTTTTCATGCGTTATTAAAAATTTACAAGCATATTTAATTACAATTAAAGTAAATTAACCAATAAACATTAAAAAAAAGAATATTGATGAAAGTCAAATAGAACTGTTGATTAAAACACGAAATTTAAAAATTATTTCGACATTTTGATAGAAATGAGCAGTGAAATCAATTTCATTCTAAAAAAATTATCATAGATTTTAAAAAAATTGAAGCACACACAAACACATTAAAAAATACCGTTTAGAAAAATTTCGTTTTAAAAATTAAAATTGCCAATGAATTAATGAGCATACGGTCCCCTAATTGTTGACAAATCTAAATAACAGCTTGTGTGGGGTTTCAGTTACAATTACAGTTACAAGAGGGCTCGAGAACAAAGTCGGAAAGAATATTGAGTCCGTGTATTTTTTTTTCTTTTGTGAGTGTGTGTTTGTCTTCCCCTCCTCTATTGTTATTTCGCTCCCTCTTTTTTGTTTTGCTTTTTTTTTCATCACCATCGTACCCGCATATGGCAGACGTTTAGAAGTTGGGTGCGCGTGCGGAAAAGACTAATAAGCATCGGAACCTCCCGATCGGTTTTAAAACATCGCACATTCGATTTTTTTTTTTTAAATTTTTTTTTTTTTTAAGCTCTTATAATGGCGGAAGCCTTTGGCGAAAGGGGTGCAAAAAACCGGGGAGAAAAATTACCTGTTTAATACATAAATACCTTAATACAAATTTCGCATACGAAACCATTATTTTTAATAAGTTTAAATAATTTTTAATTAGATTTTTATCAAATTTTCTGTGAGTAGTATTATATATTATTTTACATCTTATTTTGTATTATGCAGTATATTTCCAATTTCTGAAAATTTTTATCATTTTCGTGGGTTATTTCTTCCCAGTGGCGTTATGTACATTCCCGCGTCGCGAAGGGTAGGCCAGGACTCTAGGAGGCCCAAAGCCTGATTTACGCCAAATAACACCCTTTGTAAGAGCCGGCTTGAAACCCAAAACCCAAATTTGCAGGAGGAAGCCTAGTATTCTTCGTTTCACCACCAGTTCCTCGACATTCATATTTAATGCTTCTTAAATTAAAATAAATTGAATTTATTTATTAGTGTTGTAAAACTACATTATTATATCCATTTGCATATTTAAAAGCATTTCAAAAAGAAGAAAAATTGCAGCATAAAATTTTGATTATAAATTCTCCAAAATACTTAAACTATTAAATGAACAATTTAAGGTGTACAAATTTCTTTAAAACATATTCATTAAGTAAAAATAAACAACTGTAAAATAGTTTTAATGGTTGAAGTACTTTCCTTGCCTACACCAGTAAGAAAATAAATACAATCCACGGGGCTAGATGGGGTACCCTAAAGAATTTATCCAGCTATCTACAAATTTTAAAACAATAATATAAAAATTTTCAATTTCTATGTTTAAGAAAATGCCGACTGGGGGGGGGCGTATTTGGTTTGTCGTTGGCCTCGTATGCCCACGGTTAGGGGTCAGACCCCGGGCCAAGTCAGTGTACTTTCATGATGCAGAAAACCGACAGCGTCCATGTTGGATGATTATGCGGAAGACCTTGAGTGCCTATTTGACTTGGGTGCTATCGTCAAAATTAAAATTCCTGAAAACGGTTTCACATCATCAGAGTTCAGGTGCCTTCTTCTGGGGAGGAAACTGGGAGTAAAATTACTTATTTGCGATGATTGGTATTCCGCCTATTTGGTGCTGCACTAAAGAGATACCAGCTCCCGGAGTACTAGGTCTGTAATGGTAAAATACCACCCGCAGCCCATTAGAAATTTTTTTTAAAAATTCAAATTTGATTTTAGGGTGTAACCTTTTTTAATGTGTAGAAATTATTTACATGTGTAAAATGTACTTGGGAGAAAAGTTAAGACTATAAACTGTTCTTACTATAGCGAACTTTAAAACCTAATAGCCATGTCCAAAAATTTTAACCTTTCCTAAAAAATATGCATAAAATTTTTAGATATGTCACTATCACACAATATTTTTGACTATCACTGAAGTAGACGATTTATAGGGATTATAAATATAGAGGAAAAAATTCAAGTATTTATAGGCAAATATTTAATTTTAAAATGTTTAGTTTATTGCTTCACTTACAACTTTCTTGAATATATTAGGAGTTAAAATAGGCCCAAAAGAGTTTTTTAAGAAAGAAATTAAAAATTTTTTTTTTAAATATTTACTTTAAATTTATTTTTTTATATATATAAGAGATTACAATACATATTAAGTGCGCTTTACGTACTACGTTCATTTCAGACAAATATTTTTTGAAATATTTTAAAAATCCAGCATTTTTTCTTGAAAACATTTATTGTAATATAAATTCTACAATAAATTGTACATTATAATTTTTTGAAGATACAAAAAAGTAATAAAGAATGAGAGCGGAGAAGAATAAACCTAATATTTGCGACAAAAAAAATTAATAAATTTACAACTTTGCAGCAGCATCTTTAAAATACTACACATACAGTATAATTAATTATTATTCGGAAAAATTAAACTCCTAGTGCCATTTCGCATCGTCAGAGTTCAAGTGCCTACCTCTGGGGAGGAAAGTGGGCGTCAAAATTACATTGCGGCAATTGGTATTCCACCTATATGGTGCCCCACTGAAAAGTGATACCAGCTCCCAAAGAACGTACTAAGTCTGCCATATAAAAATACCAACCCACAGTCCGATTAATTATAGAAATTATAGATACATTGAATATATGTATTTCAATGTCTATCATTTGTCCGTCAATTACTAGATGAAAACCATTGACCGAGGCTCGAAATGACGAGGTCCTTCGCCAACAGCCTTATGTACCTCCAGAGGTAGAAATAAGTCTAAATCTGAATGAAAGCTATCAAAGTGCTTTGATAATGTCATTTGCTCGTCTACAACTTAGCTACAATAATGAATAATTTCTGCACACATCACTCGATTCATTTCATACAATCTTCATAACTAACATTTGATTTGGTGTGGAAGTTTGGAGAGAGGATCCCAGCTCAGGTGTGGTCCTCTTCACTTGATCACGGTTCAAAATTACAAGGTCCGTCGACAGTAGTCCTCGTGTTACTTCACAGTGGGAGACGTAAATTAAAATCAAATTGGATCGTAACAAACATTCGAATCTCATTTTTGCATGTTTCCTTTCTAAACAGATTTTTTACCAGAAACCTAATAGTTTATTTATAATATACAATAAATAATATTCATCGGAAGAAAGCCCTAAAAAGAGAGGTTTTTCACAAATCCATTTTTAAAGTTCATTAAAACCAAATAAGAGAATAATAACTCTCTCTACAATACCAAGCCTTGATATTGAATCCAAATCAAGATAAACTGCAAAGCCGATTATGACTTCTAAAACAGATATGTCTAAACTGGAAATGCTGACGCATAGTTTTTGATAGAAATCTCGCACGAAGTGCAACCATTGTAATATTAATACATCTTTCACATCAGTAGCGCACACAAAAAATTTTCTGGGAGGAGTCCATGATCGGAAGACCCCCAACTCATATCATACTTCAAGACAACACCAATTGACTCTTTTGATTTTGTTGGTTTTGTTAACAAAAAACAGCAAAATATTAATTATTGATTTAATAACTAGCATTAATTAATAAAATTAATTAATTACAAGTATTAATTAAATTTTACGTTAGATATATATATAGGATTATCATCAATCGAAAAAAAACTCAAGGGCTTTGGGGGGTGTCCGGACCTTCAGGATACACCCTTGTGTGTGCCACTGTTTCGCATGGTTTTTGGTAAACTGCATCCCTATACAAATCAGAAATATATGGTTGAGGCAATCTTTAAAACAGATATGACTAAAATGGAGATGCTGGCTCATAATTTTTGATAGAAATCTCGCACGAAGTGCAATCATTGTAATATTAATTCATATTTCGCATGGTTTTTGGTAAACTGCATCCCCATACAAATCAGAAAGTATGGCTGAGATAATCTTATTGCCATTTTTTTAATGGCACTATGGATTGGTATTTACCATTGCCGACCTAGTGCATTCCCCGGAAGCTGGTATCACTTTTTACTGCGGCATCATATAGGTAGAATACCAATCGCCGCAAAGTAATTTTGACATCCAGTTTCCTCTCCAAAGGGAGGCATCTGAGCTCTGACGATGCGAAATGGTTCTTGAAATTTTAGTTTTGTCCAGAACACCCAAGCCAAACAGGCTCTCAAGGAATCTTTAACATGCCGCATAGTCTGTGATGGCGGGGTCCTACCTGGGACCCCGCTCACTCCGCCCGGCTCGTCTCTAAGTGTGGGAGGAAACATAGCATCACCAACAAACGCCATAATAACAAATATATTTATTCAAGTCTGACAAACACTTAAACAATCACAAGTTTAACTATAAGAAGAAACCTAGGAGTGATTCCTAAAACGTCGATTAATCCTAATACTCAGTTCTAAGTAAACCAGACTACCAGAAATGGACAAGGAGAACGATCACTAACTAACCTCAGGCCGGTACTGAATCTACTATCTTAAATCTTCAATCTAATAATTTACTCTTATAAATTACACCTTTTAAACACGCGCTAAGTTCGTGAAGTAATTCTCCGATATTCAACTTACTTGACAACTTGGCGGCTCCTTCTCCTCTTACATCTTCAAAACCTATATAGACTTTATAGAGTCGAACTAATTAACATATATCTATCTCGTGTTTTTCCTGAAAGGCTGTGAATTAGTATAAATGCTAGCCCCAAAGTTTCCCAAGAAGATTAGTTCAAAAATCTCGCGAATAGCCCCGTCACAAGTCATACGACTTGGACGCTGTCGATTTTCTGTATCATGAAAATACCGACTTGAACCGAGCATAAGGCCAGCGACAAACCAACTACGCCACCCAGTTGGCATCTTATCACTGTATATGTACACAAAATTAGGTTTGAGTTCCCCAGGGGTATACAAAGGGGTGCCTAAGGGTATAAAGAAACTCAGATGTTGTCAGATCGAACCGAAATAAACCTATATTTTTTTCGGTTCAGTTCCAATTTTTCTTTCCAACCAAAATAATGATTTTTTCCAGTTTTCGGTTCGAAGCTATGTGCTTTCAACAATAAGAATATTCCACACAGTAAATAAATAAATAAAATAATAAGATATGTTCATCGGGAATTTAAAAACAAATAATTGTCATGTATGTCCTTATACATTTGCGAGATATATATTTATATATTTCGCAATCTTTTTTTTTCTTTTTTGAGAAACATTTTATTTCCGTACCGCATAAAGATTGCTCTTTACAACCGACACAAAACTCCTCAAAATTTACATAGATAACGACACTATCCGTAACCCAATTTCAAAAAAAGGGGATGAAATCTTCCCGGAACGAACACGCGTTTTGAAATAAAACCCCTTTGCATCTCGAAAAACTAAAACTTTTCTTTTCTTTTCTTTACTTATTTTCCTCTACGTTTAACCTTAACAGGAGGGGAAAGAGAGAGGAAAAAATAAAAGTAAAAAGGCAATTTCACTTTTCTGGTGTCTTTTTAAATCGGTCATGTTCTGCGTAAAACAATGAAAATTCCATTGAGACACCAACGCTAAACGATGCCATCAACGACGAAATAATTCTCCGCTCGTTCCAATTTCTGTAAAATTTGTGCTGTACCAACAACTTCTAACTTTTCTTATTTACCCACCAGATGTCGCAATCGCCTGCTTTATGGGCAGCCTCATTTCCATCCCAAGCTTCTCAAGTGAAATTTATTCCCCTTTCAAAAGCGAGCTCCTGCGTCGTCGTAAATTCCCAAGTGTCCAGATTTCCTTGTTCGTAAAAAAACCCGTGAGCGGTCAGGCCACCAGTTCGCAATCAATCATTCCCCAGGCTCCGCCCCTCGGGTGATTTCATTTCAGTCTCCATTCGTCGCCGAAGACATTCCTCAGTCGAGAGGCGTAACTGGGAACATGACTCTGCTTGGAGATGGAGCCAATGATGGAAGAGCAACGCTCCGCCCCCCGAATAGTTTGAATACTTAGAAGTTCTTAATGAATGTCACAGTTGGTTGGCTTTGGGTAATAGTGACGTTTCGGTGTTTTATGGGTCTACATTTTCGTCATGTATTTTGACTTCGTTGTCGTAATCGCGAAAACAATACAAGCGATGGTAGGAAAATAAATTTCGTAAAATTTAATTTCTTGGTCTGTATAGCTTGTTTGTGGGGATTGTAGGTGAAATTAAATTTAAAATGTACGTTTCATATAAACTTTTTCTTTCATTCAGTACTGGCATTAAAAAAATAATTCGTAGATTTGTTTATCAGCTCTGCAATACATAAATTGACGTTAAACGATATTAATTTTGATTACAGAAATGTAAAATTCCACTAGCAGCTTCCATTTTTGTCCACAATTATCGAAAAATGAAATAAATGTAAAATTTTAATCCATAAGAGAAAATGTTCTAAAATATAAAGTTGAAAACGTAAAATAGAGTTCAGTGTTTTGTGGATATCGAATTATATAGTTGTTCTTTTCAACATAAAAAAAAGTATTATAAAGAGAAAAATTATTTTAAAAATACATATCTAGTTATGTTTCATAAGTGGTGGAATGTACATCACCAAAAACCCGCATCGCGAGGAAGGGGGTTGGGAGGCCAGGGTTCTAGGGGGTTGGTTCAAAAGGGTATAGTTTTGCAATCCTTTGTAAAATCTGGTTTGAGCCCAAAACTTGACTTTGCAGGGGGCCCTAATATTCTCCGTTACGCCACTATATTTCATTTTTTATAAATTTATTAATCAAGAAAATTTAATAATAATCTATTCCAAAAAAAAAATGCAGCTTTAAAAAATATTTTTCCAATAGAATTTTTAAACTGGAAAAAAAAGGCTATATAAATTTTTATATAACTATCCTTTTTCACATAAATAAATAATTTTAGTTTTTTTTTTTTTTTTGGATTTTTTTAAATTAACACTGTGTGAATAAGGTTTACTAATAATTGAATAATATACTTAGCAATAATAAAAGATACAACACTATGTATGTTACAATACGCCCTAAAAAAAGTTTGTCGAATTAAGTTGGCATTTTAAATTTATCTATCATTATTAATCTTTATGTAATGTGATATAGTCTGAACTTCCCTTTGTAATGAGGGACTATTCCTACTTCCCTCTAACCCCCCTTGTCTACTCTCGGACCCGGCTAGATCTGTGAGAGGAACTAATTGATCAGACGACATGATTCACTAAATTTGTTTTATTGTTACAATATTCAACACAGATACAATAATAATCAAATTAAGATAGAGCGTGAAGGGGAGACCAGTTAGTATGGGGATAATATTTACAGACATTCAATTAATTTCTACGATAACTTATACAAGCTCGTTTTTAACTCGGACGCGCACTAACAATTTACTCTCTAACATCTATTTAAATAATGAGCACAGTACCTGAACTCTTGTCATTCAAAAATCCTATTAATGAGGCCTTGAACACTAATAGTTGGTTTGATCACCTCACATCCGAGCGATCCTCACTTTGGTAATCTTCAATTCTCACTTTAATAATCTTAGATTCTCACTTCACTTATTCTCAAAACTCGCGAGAATACAGAATTTATATAATAAACTTAATTTGCATAATCACGCTTTCTTACATTCGGTGAAAGTTGGTTGAAATAATTCTTTCCCTTAAAGAATCCCCAAGGAGTTAATTTGAGCCGCGTATAGATCCGTCGCACCTTTTTTTTTTTACACCCTCCCATGCAAATATTCTTATGTCAGCTCCCAGACAATTTTAATCAAGCATTAAATTCTTTTCATTTTCGTACCGATTGGTTATTTATTTAAGTCGCAACATGAAGCAAAATGACGACTATTGGTGGATTTCCTCAAGGTACCGATTTCCCTCAAAAAATTAAAAAATTTCTCGGGGTTGGTCCCCCGAGAAACGGCCAACCCCATATTGTCTATATTGAACAGTCTTACATTACATTTTTTTTCCAACAGAAGTACACAGAAGTAAATTTACATAACTTATATGTATTTACGGATTTTATAACTTGAACCAGGGTCATGTTACGATGACACATGAGCTCGTAACCCTTTCTCCAAATTTCCGCTCTACGCCAACGAGAGGACTTTGAACCTTGACAGATTTAAATTCACTTTATTGTAGCATGTTAGATTCTTCCAAGTTACCGAGTCTCAATACATTTTTTTTTAAAAAAGAGACATTTCCTTTTGAATTTTTGGTGTCAGCTTCTCAAATTTTAATAGGCTACATTGGCACATATCCCTCTTTGATAAATTTATCTAGTTCTTAAAGTACACTTTTTTTAATGGTTTTTGTGTACAGTTATTGAATTAGAACGTGAATCAATTTCAAGTATTACCTCATTTGAAGTAGAAGATCCATTTGCATGAGCTGTTAGTAATGCAGTGGGATTCGAAGCGTCAAGTCTTTATAGAATTAATTGCTATTACTTTACGGTATTTAATGGAAGAATTAATTGTGACACAATCTGTTCTTGAGATGTTGCTTTTGTCATTGTGTAAGTATTGCAGTAAGCTACTTAGATATGTGCGACGTTCCAGTGTAGTGCACAAAAAAATATTTTTCAAGGGAGGGGTCCATGATCGAAAATCTCCCAACCGTCTCATACCTGAAGACAACACCAATTGATTCTTCTGATTTTGTTAACAAAAAACAGTACAAAAATAAGTTATTGAATTAATAATTAGCAAGTTAATAAAATAAATTATAAAGAATAAGTACTTAATTAAATTTTACGTTAAATATATATAGGATTATCATCAATTGAAAAAAACTCAAGGGCTATGGGGGGTTGTCCGGAAACCCAGGACAACCCCCTTGTGTGCGCCACTGTCTCCCATATATGAGAAACGAGAGCTGCATATAATTTTTTACTTACATCATTTTTAATTGCACACAAAAAACTCTACGAATATATTTCATTTAAAATTTTTAATTTTCTGGGAATTATATTCTTAGAAAATTTTGATGAGAAAAAAATTTTAAAAAATGAGTCAGACAAAAATTAAATCTCCCGATTAGTAATTTTAATTCTGGGACTTCGTGATTTTGAAGAAACACCGAGATCCCGTGTCTGCAAACTTTAATGAGAGTTGGATATTATGGAAAATCATTTACATTTCTAAAAATAACATTACTGGGTCTTGATAAAAGTCTCTCAAATCATCATGAATATATATTATAAACAATTGTAAGGAATTGTCACACATCAAAAAATATTTATTTTGTTCTCATAAAAAAATTACTTTAAAAAAGATTGTTAAATGGAGGGTAATATGGAATATTTGGTTTAAACCATTGGAAAATTAATTAAGATTTCATAAAACGTAGTTATTTTTAACTACAAAGTCATATTTTTAAGAATACGTGATCGTCATTTTTTTTTCCTGTTTCGAATTTTTAAATAAAGTCATAATCAGTAAAGTCACGCGGAAAACAGCTGAAGCATTGAATTCAAATTTTCCCTCGATGATTTTTGGAGAATGTTTGGTTACAGTAGATACATTCAGCGTCTTTGTTTTCTGATTATTTAGTTTATGGCATAAAGTCTATTACAAATGATACGTCAGAATGAAATGTGTTGGTATCATGGAATAACTAGTATTTCATAATACCCGATTCTCCATCTTGGAAAATGAACCTTTAAACTAAAGGGAAAACAAAGCATTGTCATTTAAAAAACGTCCATAGTATTACAAACTACAATTCTTTTAGTGTACATTATACTTAACTTTAATGTTCAAGCCACATGTGTATTCGTAGGTTATAAAATGTTTGAAAACTTGCCTGCAAATTTTTTTTTAAATCGGAACAAAAAAAAAACCACTTTGTTTTGTAACGAGTGGTATGGCAACAACAAGTGATCAACTCTCACTGCAAAGCATCATGAGAGTCCTTCTCCAGTACTTCAAGGTTTTTCCCACTCATTAGCATCTACAAACAAAACCAAAACCTCGGTTTTCCATATTACCCAACTATTCCATAATACCAAGACCCTTCTCTTGCACGCTTAAATCCCACAAGATAAAATGTTTTAGCTACTTCCCACGACATTTCTTTGGTATAAGGAAAAATCTTTTAAAAGGGGTCTCAGGGGTGTTAAAAATGTTTCGAGAGCACAAAATATGAACAATTTTCGACTAGAAATAATTCTTTGAGGTTAAAATGAAATAATTTGATTCTTTTACACATTTTTTATAAAGGAATAAAGCTTCAAAAAAGTATAAAATGTCTAAAATATAATCATAATTTTAAAAATAATAAGCACATAAATATAAGAAAATTTTTTGTAAGAAACAAATAGTAAGTTTTACGACGCGCATGATATTTTCTGAAATAATAATTCTAATTACTAGCAATAAGTTGATTTATAAAGTCAAATATATCCTTATTAGATGGTAGCGATTAGATATAAAAAGAATAAAAAATAATATTTTTAAAAAATAAAAAAAGTACATTTTTAAAATTTTTTTCAAAAAATTTATTTTTTTTTAAATTTTTCAAAAAATTACAAATATGTAATACTATAAATAGCTAGGATTTAAAGATTATGATAGAGTTTATAATTCTGTAAAGTTTTATGCATCAAAGTATGATAGTTTTTGAAACGCAATGCGCGTAAGTGAAAAAAACACAAACTGAGAAAAAAGGCTTTAAAGTTTTAAATTGAATTTGAGAAAATAAATTTTAAAACTTACATGCTAAAATGCTCCAGGATCATAGGATATGCCTTCCTGTTGCCCAAACAGCTCAATTTCTGTACTCTTTTTAATTTTTTTAATCTCTGCGAGATTCAAACGATGACGTTGAGCTCCTCTTTCTTGACGTAAAGATTCGACGATTGTCACGTTCAGCCAGGAACACACAAACATTTTTGTTAATTTTTAAGCCAAATTTCTCTAAAATAGTAATAAGTATTTGATTTCCATCATTAAAAATGCTGGTTGCTAGATTTGCAGCAATCTCTGCAATCTGAAGGATAGAATCAATCGTCATCGGACAAAACTTCCAGATTAATGAATTTAAACTTTCATTAGGATTCTGTGTCTTACCTCCTAAGCATTTCTTCAGGAGTGCCAGATGAGATAAGTCTGCAAATACAGGCTTAATTACATCTCGAACAGCTTTCGCAACTGAGGGTTTGTGTTTATAATTTTGTAAATTATTATTAATTGCGGCATTATACTTACACTATGTATTTGGATTTGTAGGACAAAATCAGTGCATCGGTTCATCATCGGTACTGCAAGAATGACCCCGAACAGCCCAAATGGCTTTCCGCATTTCCTTTACACTAGTAGAATTGCATCGAATAGCATTACCATAGTAATGCGCAAGCTTATCAATTAAACTATCATTTAACCTACCTTTACCGCCTATAGTTTTACCATCAGATAATTTCTTCTTACCATATACTAATTTAAGCTTCCTAAGTCTTGTACCCATTCTCTTTTGCACATGGCCTACACATTCTATTTTCTGAATAAGATGGTCATAGCCGTATGGATTGTTTTCAGAAAGGGCATTGAATGTTTTTGTGTCGCCATCTACTATGTAGTTCGAATATTTCAGGTCGTGAAGCTTTTCTGATCGATTAAAAATCCTCAACATCCCGTCAACCTCCATCTTACCAGCAGAGCCAGAATAATTTTTTCTACATGAAATCTTATGCCCTCTTTGCAATTTATTGTACTTGATACCAAACTTTACCCCTTTATAACTGTCGCTTCATTTGCAAAATGAGGACAACACTTCCCGATCCAAAACCTTACCTGTTTCGCTCCCTATTAGAGTACATACTCCAATCAACGATGAATGTCCTCTCGTCTTCCAGGTCCCATCACCACTTACCGTTAAAATGTTATCAGGTAACGAAGAATTTTCTTCGACAGCTGCCCTGTTCATGCTTTCTTCGGCGACTTCCTTCATAACAAGTGAAAGTTTATTATTAATAACATCATATGATTTTTGTTCAACAGGATTAGGAAGACTCATTACAGAACAAAAGGTTTTTAATGACTCTAAACCTTGACCTATGCATCCCATTGCTAAAATAGATCTTCTGTTAATTTCTGGAGCATTATTTTTATTCCCAATGTTTTCACAGCTTGAAAAAGTACAAATGCTCCCACATTTTTTACAATGTATTTCAAAATTCGAACATAAACCACGAGTGGATTTTTCATTAATTGTTAATGGTTTATGACATTTTAAACAGCATGATACTGACAAAATAGAGCTAAAGGTTTAAATAAAATAAAAAAATACGATATTCTTTGAAGTTTTCACTTACCTTAACAAGATTTGACTTTAATGAAGTCAGAATTCCTGAAAGTTTTTTACTAGAAGCATTTTTCATTTCGGCACACTTACTTGTACTTTTCATTTCTACACACTTCTTCGTATGTTTAATATCTGTAACATGTGAGTCACTTACCTTTAAATATTTATTTCCTTTTAATCTTTTCCTGGGGCACATTGCCCAACGATTTTTTCAAAATAAAACAACAAAAATCTTCGCTTTAGATAAGCGTTTTAAAAAAACGTGTACTAAAGTAAACACAAGAGAATCAAAACACAGCAGAATGAATGTGTTGAGTTGCAGGCTTCCTTCTGATCAACTCAAGCGCTTAAAATATTTCATGAGGCTTATTAAAAACAAAAAAATAAATGGTATGCATGAATTTAAAAATAAATGGGCGTGGCATGTGTCCATTTAAAAGTTGTTATGACTAAATTGCTGTTTGCAATTTTTTGAATAACTTTCGAAGTTTTTAGAGTATTGTCACGTGGTTAGTATCAAAATGTTCAGAAAAAAATGAAGAACAAGATATATTTTTTTCGAAAATTCGAAAAAAAAAATTTTTAACACCCCTTAGACCCCTTAACGATTCTTCAATTTCGTCACTTTTCTACAAGCGAACGACTATAAATAATCTCAGATTTCTTCTTTATGTAGGAAAATAATTTTTTTTAAAAAGTATTTTAAAGAACTTTATAGGCATTAAATTCATTTTGTAGGCTCGTTTCGAGTGATTTAAGTTTCAGTGTACATACAAATATATACATACCCCATATGAACACCAACGAAGTTAAATCGAATAAAGCAAAATATTTAAAATTGGTAGGAAAGAACAAATACATTTGTTGTTCAATAAGTTTTTGGTCATATGCTACAATGGGGCGAAATAAGGGAAATTAAAACTTTCTTATGCTCTCACAATTAGCTGTTTATACAAAGAATAAATAGGATAAGAGCGTTGTGTTTTATACTATAAGATATTTTCTCAAAATTTTGTTAGGTCTTTCACCATCATTTGCATTGAAAAGGAACACAGAATTTAACAGCTTTAAGAGATTTTTTTAAATATTTATATACGTATAATATGGAATTTAAATCACATTTGAAGGAAGTGCTTATATTTTAATCTAGGAAAGGAAAGATAGTTTGAAAAACTAAGTTTTTTAACCAGTTCTTCTATTTAATATAAAGCATTTCAATGCAAAATTATTACTAATTTGATTATATATATTTTGATACTATTTAATTTAATTTAATTTTTCAGCATAGGAATATTGATACTTTTCCAAAACAGAAATTTTTATTTTATTATTACTGATGATTATCTTTTGGAATAATTTTCATAATCTTATTGATTCAAATGAATCCTTTGAATCAAAAAATGACGCAGGGAAATATGCTTAAGAAGAAAAAATGCACATAAATACATTTTATTTTATTTATTTATTTATTTTTCTATTCGATATACTGAAAAACTGCCTTATTTCGTCGATAAATGCTTACAAAAAGACCATAATAACACCAAAATCTTAAAAGTTACTTTCCAAAAAACTAAAATTCAAAATGAAGGCTTTTTACTTTAATCATAAAATCTTCTATTATATTTAGAACAATAATTTTCAAAAGTTATCAGAGATTTATTTTAAAAAAAACTGTTTTTTTTCAACTTTGTTTAAATTAGTCTGTTAAGAATTTCCTTATTAGAAAGTAAAATAATGAACGGCGTTAAGAAATGCCAAAGTAAAAAAGTTATTTACTAATAACAAGAAAAATAAACGAAAGGAAAAACGCGTAAAATCATTTTAAAAATACTATTTTTGACTTTCAAAAAATGATTTTTTTTAAACTTTTTCTAAATAGTTAGATAATTATAATATTTTTACCGTTTATTATCCCTAAAAACATTTCCTCTAGTACAACAAATCTGACAAAAAAAAAAACTTTTTCCCATCTGGTATAATAGTTAGTGACGCTGACGGGTTCAAATCCTGAAGAAGGCATGAATGTTTATAAATGTACAATGCATTTCGGCATAGGCGTACTCTAAATAGCGTCTTCGTGAGGTTCTTGGAAGGGGAAGAGAGATGGGAGGTCCCTGATAACCTCTAAAGTGTTGCCCCTCAAAATTGGGGTGGGATCTAACCAAATCATACTGTTACCTGTGTGGAGCTCAAAACTACAGCTAAAGACAAGCATGCATTTAGCCCTCTGCCACAATGAATTTCATGGGCCTCGATCTGACACCGTCAGACAGGTGGCACAAGCAACAACAACAATTAAGTGGTTGAGGTTGCCAAATGGTCATGACCTCCATTATTTCTGTCAAGTCCTAATGCCCCAGGAAGGGGAAAAAAACTTCTACAGAGAAAATATTGCACTTTAAATTTGTCGAAGTTTAAGGTACTCCCATTTCCCTGGTGTGGGAAGATTTTGAAGAGTGACCACCACACAGCTCAGGCGTCATTTTCTTTACGTGACGGGGCCACAAAAGGGTGAGATGATTCGCCAGTAATCTTCATGTGGCTTTAAACTGCAACGTTAATAAAATTAAGTCAAATAACAAAGCGTCGTGTCAGTAATAAACTAAATATCATCAAGTATGTAATTTTGCAAAATAAAATTAAATGAATATTATAATTCTGTACAAGATATTTTCATTTATATACTGAGCTTTATTGTAAGACATTTTTATAATACAAGAAAAAAATTACATAATAGAAATCTTGAAACAAACATAACAATGCGACGAAAAATGATTTTACGAAAACGTGAACAAAACAAAACATGTATCCTTCATTTTCTTTTTAAAAAAGAACTTATGAAACTTCATCAAAGCACTCTATAATTTCATCGCTACGCCCTTTGATTCTCCAGGTCCTTTCATAACACTACTCGAACAATGAGTTAAATTGTGGCTAAACACTATGCTGCGCGTAGAAACATTGTGCCAAGGCAACTTGTTGATCCGGCGTCGCGTGCCTGCCAGTAGGTGCGTGCCAGTGACAATTACCAATGAAAAATGACCACAAAGTCATGTTCTGGCGGAACACGCAACCGTCCCCGTAGATTGAAATAAAGAAATGACTGTGCATGTATGTACTTTGCTGTGACATTTATTATTAATATTGTTTTTTTTTAGTTGTCTTTCTTTTTGTTTTTAGTTACACCATCGGCGATTTTATCGGGGACTTTTTTCGTCAAATTGTCAATTAATCACTCATGAGGGAAAAAAACACTTCTTGGTTTCATAAATTGAATATAATTGCGCTTGTTTTGTTTAGACTTATATTGTTTTTTTTGTTGTGAGAAAGTTAAGGATATATGATTATTTTATTTCGTAACATTAAAAGAGAGAGAGAAAAAAAAAGGATAACGTGTGCGATTAATTGGATGATTTGGAAATAAATAAGATTTGAGGAGGGGGGAGGGGCGCTATTTGATTGCAAAAAAATAATGTTGTTTGTCCTTCAAAATATAATACACGAACTTGCTGTTTTTTGGTAAAAAAAATCATAACAACCGATGTTGTGATAAGAAATTGTTGCTATATGCATGATTTGAAATCACTAAACAATAGCATTGGTGTGTTGTTACAGTGGATTCTTCACTTTCACATGCTTTTTCTTCTTCCCCCTCCTCATGCATTACAAAATTAAACACTTTCCTAGCCACATCAGCCTTGTGAAGTCAGGGACATATTAAGGCATGAGCCATGGGCTAACCAGGCCCTGAGCACCTCATCTTCGAAGGGGGGGGGCTGGACTTGGCCTCGATCAGATCATGATCCGAACAGTTTTAATCGTCAAGTATTAGTCCCAGACATATTCTCCGAAAAACTGTGAATTTCGAACTACATGCCAAAACTGACAACAATAGCATATCTGTGTAGCAGTACCTACATAAGCCAGTGACAGCCTCCGGATACAGGTGATCACTTTTGTCAAGTGGTTATGTTACTTGGTTACGAATCCAAGTCACGGGTTCTGTCCTCCATATATGCGCCACTTCATCGGTACCCTGGACGTGACCAAACCAAAGTCGTCATACCCACTTGACGTATCAACCAAAGTCGTCAGACTCACTTGACGCAACAGCAACAACTCAGACGCTACACTTGCTCGCCATTACAAATATCTCGTTTGTTCGCCTATCCACCGACTCACTGGTGGAAGAGTACTGTAGTGGTACCTATATAAGCCGGTAACAGCCTACGGACACAGGTAATCACTTTTGTCTTGTGGTTATGTTTCTCGGCTACGAATCCAAGATTCACGGGTACTGTCCTCCGTATAAACGCCACTTCATCTGCATTATCATGTTGTATCCGTCTTCTGTGCTTAGGCCTAGGTCTAACACCATACTCACATATTTAGTCGAAAGGTAATGTACATAGGTTTGTGAGATTGTGTATCAACAGTGGCACGCACACAAGGGGGGTGTCCTGGGGTCCAGACACCCCCAAAGCCCTTTTTTTTCGATTGATGATAATCCTATATATATATATATATAACGTAAAATTTAATTAAGTACTTGCAATTAGCAATTTATTTTATTAATTAAGGCTAAATATTAATTCAATAATTTATTTTTTACTGTTTTTTGTTGACAAAATCAGAAGAATCAATTGGTGTTGTCTTGAGGTAGGATACGAGTTGGGGGACTTTCGACCATGGACTCCCCCTTGAAAAATTTTTATGTGTGCTACTGCGTATCAAGCACATTTGTTACGGTCACTTCCACTATTCTCATATCATGCTCCAATACGACGACCAATATATTCTTTTGATTTTGTCGATTTTGTGAAATAAAAAACAGTAAAAATTTAATTATTGAATAAATAATTAGTATTAATTAATAAAATTGAATATTAATAGCATATACTTAATTAAATTTTACATACTATGTACAAAGAATTATAATCAATCTAAAAAATCAAGGTCTGGGGGGGGACCCGGGGAGCCCCCCTTGGTTACGCCACTGGTTACGGCTTACTGTTTGTACGAGTATACTCTCGACTTAAAAGAGTCGAAGGTGGAGCCTATTTTTCAATAGAAGCCCAGGGCATCGAGAATTCTTGAATGTGAAGTGTCTGGTTAAATTTTTCTGTTCTTTGCATCACGTTTATTCCTCAAATTATGAGCAAACCAACTAGTAACACCATGTTTTATAAATTTAGTTTTCCTTTAATTAAATTTCATTTATAAATGATTAACAACATCAGTTACATTTGATTGTGATTAGACGTAAAATAATCACATCTGTTATTAATTAATCACAGTATTGTGACATTAAACACTGATTATTCTCCAAAGCTGTCACATCCAATTCGGATCAACAACGGCGCTGTGACATCGATAATGATTAATCTTAATTAAGCCAAATTTGTATCGGTAATTTCCCGTACTGTCACATCCGGTACTGATTGATTACGATGCTGTCACGTCCGATATCGATTAGAACCAATCTTGCTCATTGAGATTACACTTTAAACAGTACACAAGACTTTGCAGCTTCGGGGGGGGGGGGTGCAAGCAGTGGAATATTAGCAATATAAAGCGTTATTTGTGTTAGTCCGTATCAGATGTAATAGAAGTGATAAATCATGGATGATAGAATCAGATTTAATGTAAATAAAATTAAATTGTTTTTTTAAATAATTTAATTTTAAAAAATTAAATTCTGTTAATGTATGTTGATTGGTATGTATATTAAAATGTATTAAAACTTGTTAACGCAAGCTTTTATGCAATGTTTTAATTATAATGGGACTTTTTACAGTGCTAACTTATGTATGGATTGGGGGAGGGATTTATATATTTAAGAAAAAAATGTTTCGTTGTAAATAGAGTTAGATTTGAAGTTTATTATAGTCTCACTGTGCAGCCAAACGAAGGCTATTGGCGGTAAATCTCATATTGGTGAACCACAGTGAAGTGACGAGGACGACACTTGAGCTGGCACGCCTCGCTAAAAATACCATACCAAGCCGAACAAGTAGCTAAAAGCACCGAGGCGTAATTTTCGTGTTAAAAATTAAAAATCTGTTGGTCTGTGGGAAGGGGATTCGAACACCCTCCCTCGAGTTGTGTACCCCTCTGCCAGCATAAAAGAGCAATAAATATGCGCCAATAGAGCTACTGTACTGTAACGGATGTGTTTGTATATAAGTTAAAGAAAATTAGTACAGTTGAATGTGAGTTTTATGACAATAATGAGTCAATGAATTGAGAGAAAAAATAATTATTCTTGAGAAAATTATTTTTAGTGCAATATAAATAAAATAAAACATAGTATATCAATATTATATTTTATTCTCTTAGTATAGATATTACGTGCTTTTTCTTCCGAAAAATTATTTGTTTGACGTTTATTTTCATTTCTCCTCTCTCTCTCTCTCTCTCTCTCTCTCTTACTCTCTACCACTTTCTTCTCTCTTTTTTTTCTTTCGTTTTTTTTCTGGAACTAACATTTTGAAAATTAGACTTTTACCATACTTTTTTTTAATAAATCTAGTTTTGAACTAGAGAAAGCTAAAAAAATTTAAAAGAAGCCGAACTAGAAAATGAAATTTTACGTCGAAACTGAATTCAACAGAAATAATGCACAATTTATAAATTTAAAAACAGCTTCAGATCATAATTATAATAGTAATAAATGCTTTAAGAATTGCATGAATTGTGTTGTGGTACTCTCTGCATATGTTCTCGAAAAATGCAAGTATCTGAATTTTTATTTAATTTAAATTTCTACTTAAAAGTTTACACATTTAAATAATAATGCATTAAACATTAAACTCAAAAGTTTTGAGAATTTTGAAACGATTAGAAATTTATATTCATATGAACTATTCCTGTGTATTTTTTCATGCCAATTTTCATTATTGTTTATTCCATATTTCCTCTTATTTATTTACTACACACAAATTGTTATTGTTATTTAAAATGTGTTGAAGAATTTTTTTTTTTTTTAGTTTTTTTCAATTTTTTTTTTTTAATTTTTTTTTTAATGAGTTTTCCAATTCTGATTTCTTGATTGCTTCAACATAGAAGACAGATTGTTTTCAGAAGAAACCGCTTTTAAGCAGGACTGCTCTTTTGCTTAAGCACGTTCTATGGCGCAAAAGGATTGGGGCGCAAAAAATTGGAGGTTGAAAAGGGAAAAAAATTTAAATTACAGCCAACGTACCACCTCGTAGCGAGTCATTAGAGAACCATTTCTCCCTTAAAAAGATTAAAGACTGAAATGAGATCTACTATGAATGAAAAACTTAACAATTTGATGTTACTATGCACTCAAAATAATATTATCACGGAAATTGATTACAATGATGTAAATAAAGATTTTGCAATGATCAAAGCTTCCAGAAACACTTATACCGGTATAATGACAGTGACTCAACAAAGAATAAGAATGTGTAAAAGTAAAAAATATTAAAGTGATAAATTATGAAAAAGATGATAATAAACAGGCTGTGCAAGCAATTCATACAATAATATATACTCTATACTGTATTGCCTCCTTGCTGAAGGAGGGGGGGGGGAGTGCTCTTGAAATAGTGAGGGAGGTGTAACAATTTGGTGCCTAGAGCGCCCGGGGAGGTTAAAACGGCCCTGCTTTCAAGGGCGGATTTTCGTTTATTCCAGGAGTTCCCGAACTTTTTGTCTCGTAGACCCCTTGCCATGTTTTTCGGTTTGAGGTAGACCCCTGCTTAATTAATATTGAATTTTGTAAATTTACAACTTAAATTCTTTTTAACCGCTTGTACTACTGCTCCTACTTTAAAAGAATTAAATTTATAACTGTAATGATATATAGTGTTTAAAATGTAAAAAGCATATGTAAATTAATTAAATTAAAATTAATTAATAAATAAAACTGCTAAATAAACAACAAACAAATTATTTTAATGAGAGGGATGAATCTTTAGCACTGCAATATCAAATTTTCAACATTTGGTATCCATTTTGTCTGGTTTAATTTTAAATCTCCTCTATTGGTAGAGTCCAGTTTTTTTCTTTGCTTCTTTTTCTTTCTTTCGAGATTGGCAACCACACAGAAATTCTTTCACTCTAAAAAAAGAAATGAAAAACTTCCTCACAATATTCCATAAGTCGAGACAAATAACAGATTTGACTTTTTAAAGCCAAAATTGCTGGCATCCTTTTTTAAACTTTAAGATCTGCGTTAATGCTTATTAGTTCCTATTGTAATTTGACACATTTTTTTTTTCGATATGACCCTATCGATTCATTGCCTACTGTGGTATTGCCATAGTCAAAGCTTTCTCAAACCTGGTTTTAAACTCTGAATAAAAGGCACTTAAATGTTGAATGTAGGTTAAAACGTTCTGATGGATTGCCTGTGAAAAATTTAGAAAATTCGGGACCTCCAGTATTATATTTCTTTAGCTAAAATTAGGAATGAAAAGCTGAAAGGATTTTCTTGTTTTAATAAAATTTATGCTATCACCTTGTAAATGCAAATTAACCTAATTAAATTTAGTAAATATGTCTGTTAAATAGGTAATATTTTGTTTACACGGGATTATAAATTTCTTTTAAAGTTAAAGGTACAATCTATTTTAATGAGAGCCAGTATCACATACTTACACCTCATGGACCCCCAAATTATTTTTTGTTTGGCGTAGACCCCTTGGAGGTCGTCATAGACCCCAGGGGGTCTATATAGACCACTTTGGGAATCATTGGTTTATTCAGTTATCCACTGTTCCTTCCCCCCGTCAATCCTGACATTACTATGTCGCTGGAGCATTCCAAAGAGATAATGAGCTATCCATCTACTGAGCAGTGGGAATCTTAGTGGTTAAGAAAGTAAAAGAGAAAGAGGAAATTTTATACCATTAATAAGAAAGTTCGGTTAAATGATTGACATTTAAGGATCAATCATAAAACCAGTTTAACCATCACAGGTAATCCTGTAATGGTTAAATCATCCCATATCTAACATTTAAAACTTCTTACGGTCACATGGTGAAAACGACATCTTAACTAATACCTCCTTACTTCCATATAACTCCTCTTCAATACTTTGAATTCCAGATCCATCTGAGGGGTATCAACTCTCATTGTATGATATAGTTATCATAAGTAAAATCACGACAAAAAACCATGACTTGCACATCGCTGCTCATAAATTTCGAAATTTTATAAGCCGTTGATCTGTTATGTTTTGTGTACAGGCATGAAAGTGGATGAAAATAAATTGTATTATAGAGTACTAAAATGAAATATTTCGTTGAAAAAAGCAATAGAGCAAATACATTTTTGCTGTAAGATATTTGGTAGTGATTACATAAAAAAAAAACATTCATTGGCCTTTTTTTTAAAAATAGAATTATAAAAAAACTTCATTATTTACCGCTTTAGCTTTATTTCTGCAGTTATTCGCTATTTACGGGGGAAATCCCCCCCCCATCCCCTTAGGGTGGTTCAAATTACATAAATCAAGCTAAGGAACAGAAGAAAAATTGAAAAACTTAAAAGTTAATTTAAATACTTTGACAAATAAAGTAAGAGAAAAATGAATAAACAATGAAAAAAGTAACGAACTATGTTCTTATTATAATACTAGCTTTCATGGCCCGGCGTTGCACGGGCTTTTACCGAGTGCATACATATGTGCATTGATAAAAAAAACGTACAAAATGACAAATGAAATTCATAAAATGTCTTTTTTGAAACTAAATTTTAAAAAAAAATAAAGATAATCAGTTTTATAATATTTTTTAAAAATATATGGCTAACTATGTTTTGCTCATTATTTTACATATGTGTATAAAATGTTTCACATATTCAAGAAATATTTTTTATAAGAATTCATAAAATTATTGGTAATGAATTCAGTGGTATGAAATTTCCTGAATGAAATCAAAAACTATAATAATTATATAAAATGAGTGAGCTTGTGAATCATGACACAGTTATGAAATAGCAATATAATAAGTAACAAAATATAACATGCATGCAGCTATTTCATGTTTAATTATGTTTTGTTTATTATGGTACATATGTGTGTAAAATATTTTTCATATTGAATAAATATTGCTGTAAGAAGTGGTATATAAATGAAAAAATGTATTACAAAATGATATTATGTTCAGTAAAACAAAGAAAAAAATACTTTGAAATTAAAATTACTTTTGTAACCTGAGAGAATGCTTGAAGTATTACAAGGCTCGGGAAATAGACTGGCAATTAATAATGAATTATATAATTGATGAACATTGCTATTAGTCTTTCTACGGAAATTATGCTTATTTAACTGAATAAACCTTTTTTCTAACAGTTAAAAAAAACATGATAAATGAAATTGATAATAACAGTATCCATTTATTTAATTTTTGTAACATTTAAAACTACCTTTGTATTGGAAAAAAAATTGTGTGGAACCATTAGCCTGTGCATTGAATATTATATTTAAAGCACAGTTTCCAGAGTGAGGGGCGAGGACCCTGTTCCACATTTCACACCACAATACACAAAATAAGTGTTTACATAAAAAACTGTTTTAATAGTTAATTATCTATACACTTATCTTGCATTATTAATGTCTACATTTTTAAATTTCAGAATCAAAAAATACTAACGCACATATGTACATTGATAAAAGTGTATATTTATTTTAACTTTTTAAATTTCAGACTACCCTTTTTTTTTAAAGAAAAAAGTAAAGATTATCAGTTTTATTATGTTTTTCAAAGATAATATGCAGGTATTTAATTCAAAAACTTGTTAATTATATTTTTTTCATTATTTTATACATGTAAAATATTTTTCACATGCAAGAAATACTTTTATATGTGATACATAAATGAAAAAAAGTATTACAAAATTACATTATGTTTCATAAAACGAAGGAAAAAATATTTTGAAGTTAAAATAACTTTCGTAACTTTAAAGAATGCTTGAAGTATAATTACACTGTAAACATTACATGGAAAATATGGGTTCAACATATCAAAAAATTTCATACAACTATTAATGATTTATAATTTTAGAAATAACATTTTGTAACATTTATAACTACCTTTCTATTCGAAAAAAAATTGTGTGGAACCATTAGCCTGTGCATTGAATATTATATTTAAAGCACAGTTTCCAGAGTGAGGGGCGAGGACCCTGTTCCACGTGTCACTCCACAGTACGCAAAATAAGTGTTTACATAAAAAACTGTTTTAATAGTTGATTATGTATACACTTATCTTGCATTATTAATGCCTACATTTTTAAATTTTTAAGGGTACCAGAGCACATCATACACTTTAAAAAAAGAAATTGACTTTTTGATTGCAATTTAAGAAATAGATTACATAAAAAACTGTTTTAATAGTTGATTATGTATACATTTATCTTGCATTATTAATGCCTACATTTTTTAATGTAAAACTGCTTAAATAGTTGATTATGCATACACTTATCTTGCATTATTGCCTACATTTTTAAATTTTTAAGGGTATCAGCACATCAGACACTTTAAAAAAGAAATTGACTTTTTGATTGCAGTTTTAAGAAAATAGAGTGAGGGGCAAGGACCCTGTTTCACATGTCACTCCACAGTATGCAAAATAAGTGTTTACATAAAAAACTGCACATGTCACTCCACAGTATGCAAAATAAGTGTTTACATAAAAAACTGTTTTAATAGTCGACTATGTATACACTTATCTTACATTATTAATGCCTACATGTTTAAATTTTCAAGGGAACCAATATTTTGAAATTAAAATAGCTTTCATAATGTATTACACCGTCAACGATACACGGAAAGTTGGGGCTCAACAAACCACAAAATTTCATGCAAATATTAATGATTTATAATTTCGGAAATTAAAAGAACATTGATAAAGAAAAAGTGACATTTTTATTAATATGATATGTATGTGTGTTATAAAACCAACTGAAGAATACTCTCATCATATCCAAAATGCTTTCCAATGAACACCAAAAATCTATTTTATGCACCACGTCATCCGTCAACAATACACAGAAACTGTGTTAGATAAAAAAAAGCAAAAAAGTAAGTACCATCCATCAACAATACACAGAAACTTGGGGTAAAACACACCACAAGGTCCATGAACCATTGTAGATTCGACAACTTAATGCATTTGAGAATCAAGGGCATCTTACACTGTAACGTATCACAAAAGCTTAAAGTAAAACTTCACGAAAAACAACATAATTAAAAGAACATTGATAAAGAAAAAGTGACATTTTTATTAATATGATATGTATGTGTGTTATAAAACCAACTGAAGAATACTCTCATCATATCCAAAATGCTTTCCAATGAACACCAAAAATCTATTTTATGCACCACGTCATCCGTCAACAATACACAGAAACTGTGTTAGATAAAAAAGCAAAAAAGTAAGTACCACCCATCAACAATACACAGAAACTTGGGGTAAAACACACCACAAGGTCCATGAACCATTGTAGATTCGACAACTTAATGCATTTGAGAATCAAGGGCATCTTACACTCTAACGTATCACAAAAGCTTAAAGTAAAACTTCACGGAAAACAACATTTTTTGTAAAAACTCTATTTGAACCATTTAATTTCCCTTGTTTCTTCGTGTCGTTTACCAAAACGCGAACGTAATGCATGGATGTAGCTCTTGAGAAGGCAACATACAACATCCCATGAGAAAATACTGGCTGGGGCAAATATATTCCTACTTTTTGAAGAGTCTGTCCCTGAGATTTATTAATGGTCATAGCAAAACCAAGCCGAACTGGAAACTGTCGCCTTTGAAGTTGGAAAGGTAGATTGCTGTCAGAAGGATGAAGCGTAATTCTCGGAATAAAGGCACGTGAGCCTTTTGTATGCCCAGTCAAAATTTCAGCATCTATTACATTGGGCATCAGTTTCCGAATAATCAAACGCGTTCCATTACACAGTCCTGCAGATGGATTTAAGTTCCTGAGCAACATAATCACGGCTCCTACTTTCAAATTAAGTATGTGTGGTGGCATTCCAGAAGGAGTTATTCCGTTGATGAAATCCAGTTGAAAATTGTTCTGTTCTTCTTGATCTTCAGAAATAATGCTGTCTGCGCTGAAATATGTAACATTCTGGCCTGGAAATCTTGCTAAAACTTGTTCGTTGATTTTCAGAGAATCCTCATTCTTGGGGCATAAAATAGCCTTTCCCGACAGATTTTCCATATCAAAAACAGATGATCCAAAAATTTCATCAACAATGGACTCCTTCACGACACATTCTTCGGGAATTTCCACAATATCTTCTCCTAATTGGCAGTCATTCTTCAAAGTTCCATTGCCGAGATGCAGAAGCCAACTTGCAAAATCCTGTTCATGGGGTTCAGTTCTCATATTCCTAAAGAGTGAAAATTGCTTGAATGAGCTCCAAAGAGGTGAATTCTTCAAGCAAGTCTCAACAATTGCTGTTCTATTAGCATGTACTGCAACAGGTAAAATCTGTCGCCAGTCACCACCAAGAACAAAAACCTTGCCTCCAAACGGTACGTCTAAGTCCATCAGATCTCTGAAAAGCCTGTCAACTGCACTCAAAGCATGATGAGGAGTCATAGTGCACTCATCCCAGGTAATAATCTTCGCCGCCTTAAGAAATTTCCCCTCTTCAGTGTTATGACGAACACCACATGATGAATTATCCAGAATGGGGACCGGTAACTTGAATCTTGAATGCGCTGTTCTGCCGCCTTCCAAAATTATAGCTGAAATTCCAGTCCATGCAACAGGAACAACAATTTCCCCCAATCCTCTTACTGAATGAATTATGGAATTGAATAAAAAACTTTTGCCGGACCCAGCAAAAGCATTCACACAAAATGCCTTAGATGAAGCCTCGTCAACATCTTGGATTGCAAGAATAACTGCATCGAAAATTGTACGCTGCTCCGGATTCAACATTGACATTAGTCTCTCACCTTCTTGCCTTTCTTCTTCTAAGTTGTAAAAATCTGTATTGACATATGCGTGAGAAATGGCAGGTTCTGGCAATCCAATGCTCATGAGGGGCATGTTGTGAGCATGAAGTTGATCGGCTATGTTGTGCAATGCAAGATCTACACTTTGCTGCACTGAGGTGTGGAACTCAAAATCTTCAGACAAATAAGATTTGAATTCTTCCCAAAGTGCCAGAGGTGATGTTGGATTACAAAAAACGCAAATAAAAGTAAACAACTGCCTTAACTTTGATGGCATTTGAAAGCTACATGCCTCCCTCAAGCAGTTTCTCCACTCACCATCATCTTCCAACAAATTCCTAACACGACACGCCTCTTTGAAAGAAATCATTTCAACACCCTCAAAGGTTCGTAACTCTTCAAAAGACTTAGCTCCCGGAACATGAAACAGAAGCATCCGTAGATGAAATCGTTCAATGTCTTTCGGACTAACAGAATATAACCTTGACACAATTCGGTCTCCCAATCGTACACGTCTCTCCCATTTATTGTTCTTCCAAACAAAATGCTTCGGAATGTCAGCATATATGTATCTGTTGGCATCAGGATCCGTTCTGTTCAATTCAAACCAAGCTGTCAGCATGGTATTCCTTTGAGCAGCTCTTTCCAGTGCTTGATGCTCTTCATCATCCAAGAAGTACACCGGCTGCATGTTTGGCAAATGCACTGGCAAACGAATGATTGCATGGGATTTCTCGTGCATTTTCTTTTCTAGAAGTCGCCACATTGCTTCAGGCGCAGATACATATCTTGCATTCAAAAAGGTCTGTATCTCATCCCATGTAATTAGCCCCTGGCCATTGTCCTCGAAGACAACCTTTGCACAGTCATGACCCTTGTAAACGTACTTGAAGATATATTTGACGGACTTCAGCGAACTGCAGATTTCCACATTAATATGGGCATTGTATTTTTTGGTGAGGTATGGGTTATACGGCACAATCCACCTATTATCAACAACATTGCCATTTATCACAATATGATTTGCGTTGTCACGACGCCTATACATTGGATAACCATTGATGTTCTCAGCAGTTGTTTCTCTAAATTGCTTGGGGTATCCCTTTGTGCAAACACCATCAACGATACATGGAGCATTGGGGTTCAACACACCACAAAGTCCATGAATCATTGTAGATTTGACAATTTCATGCAATCTAGGATCCACTGTCTTGTCTGGCAGTTCTGCTGAGACTAACCGATCGATGCTCTCCGGGTCCCTTATTTTATCCTCTTCTGCTAATATGAGCAATAGATGCATGTGCGGTAGTCCTCTCTTCTGAAACTCTATGACATGAATGTCTGCAACTATGCGACCAAAAATACCGTTTTTTTTCAAATCTTGCAAAAGTGCTTTCTTCTTGTTGTCGAAAATTCTGGCAACTAAGTCGGGACGATCATGAGGCTTTTGTCCAGGAAAAAGGTTGTCTTTGATCTCTTTTCACTTTGGGTTGCAAGTGAAAGTCAAAAACAAGTCGGGCTTACCAAAATCTCTAACAACCGACATGGCATCCTGAAAGTTCTGTTGCATTGCTCTAGGACTTCCAATGAAACTTGATGGCAGAATGAGGGTAACACCTGCCTTCATGCCAGCTTCGGTAGCCAGAGCATTCACGTGGTCAGCAAGACCCAAATACGATTCAACTCGCAGTGTTCTCTGATTGTGACGAATAAAATTCAAACGGTTACCCTCAACCTTAACATAAGAATCCACAACATACTACTGCTTAAGCTTACCTCCATACAAAATAGGATTGAAAATATCTTTCCTAACTGATAAACGGTGCACATAAAACTGTAACTCGGTAAAACTTTGATGAACGCGAAAACCTTTCTCACCACATGGAAAAAATAAAACGTAAGTCATTGGATCGCAGTTAGGATTGAGAGTATTAATCCTGAACAGTTGGCGTTGTTTGGGATAAAT
The DNA here is from genome assembly GCA_019973975.1 of Trichonephila clavata. NCBI lineage: Eukaryota > Metazoa > Arthropoda > Arachnida > Araneae > Nephilidae > Trichonephila > Trichonephila clavata. Next base: position 159,970 of record BMAO01024692.1, read on the forward strand.
GCAGATATCCCGGTTATTTGGTGGAATGCCATCAGAGCTTTTAAACACCATTGCAACCTCATTTGTTTTGGGAGCATTATATCTTCCTCTGTGCTGGTCAGAATCAAGTCTCTTATCACTGATGTACATGGTAACGTTTTCCGACGCCTCATGTCCTTCTTCACGAATCACCTGCTGCTCCAGTTCCCACATCATTTTGTACGCAGCAGCAAAAGGGTTGACTCTTCTAATTATCTCATCAAATCTTCTCATAAGTTCCAGATTGCATTCAGAATTTTGACAACGCTCCATTCGTCGACAAGTAGCAAGTTCAGAATCCAAAACATATAACTGAGCAAATTTTTCTTCTCCTGCTTGAGCTGGATGTAAATGAGAAGTCCTGTGATAAATTTGACCATAAATTCTGAAGCAATATGCTCCTCTACCGGCAGGTGGTACAATCTGTGCGCCCATTGAAGCAAAGGACAGAGCACTGTTGTACGACCTTATGTTTTTCTTGAAATGCTCAGATAAATCCTGGCTACCATCCATCAATCCTTTCATTTCTACTGGATATGTTGAAGCTTCTTCAATTATCTTCCCATTATGGCAGCAATGGGTGTAAGCTCCTCTGACATTCTTTTCTGCCCCAAATTACAAACCCCCACATTTCAGACAAACATTGCCCATTTCTCCACAGTTATGCTCTTCAACAACCGGGTAAAGAAAGGTTCTTGCGGCATAAAAAGTTTGTATCTGAAGGAAGTTTTGTTCTTCAGTGACGTTCAGACGGCGTCCTCTTGCATGCTGTGCCATGGTTGACAGTCGGTGACTTCTCTGTTCTTCCGTTTCCTCCGCTCTTCTCTCCTGGTCACGTTGTGCCATGGCTGCCAATCGGTGACTTCTTTCTCCTTCAGTTTCAGTGGCTCTTCTTTTGCCTTCTCTAATTGCCTGCCTTCTACGGGCAGCATCACCTGTAATGCTTCTTTTCCGTTTAGGCATTGCAGATGAAAAACAATCAAAACAAAGCGGGGGGGAAAACTATTTAAAACTTTAGAGCTAGACCTGATTTACAAATTGAATTAATACGATGCAATGATTTTCAACATTAAAACATGCTAAATAAATTACTACAAAATAAAGTTTCAAGCACCTATTTTTACTTTTAAGAAAGACATACACAAAAACAATTTAAAGTTTATCACTGATCTAATATTATGCAAATAAATACGTTACGTTTGAAGAATTACTTTGAAAATCTACAACAAAATTAAAATAGAAACAATCAAACAAAGTAAAAATATTAATTAAAACTTAACAGCTTAACTTTTAAAAAAGACACATACAAAATGAATTTAAAGTTTTGCACTATACTCTACAAATAAATACGTTAGGTTTGAGTAATTCCTTTGAAAATCGACAACTAAACTAAAACAGAAACAATCAAACAAAGTAAAAATATTAATTAAAACTTAAAAAGAGAGTACTTATCTTTTTTTCTTTGACCAATAAATGCTAAAAAATTTTATCTTTTTTTTCTTTGACCAGAGAAATTCAAAAATATTTTAGAAATGGCGGTAAGCCAGAGCAGCCAGATTCACGATTGTCACATAACGATATTCACATAACGATTGAAAAATTTCGATTCACGATTACATTTAAATGTATTGTAAAAAATTTATTGTGATTTTTGATATTTAAAAAAAAAATTAATAATAAAGAATATATAATATGAACATAGGTTTTTTTTTGCCTAAGGAATTTATGTCTATTTAACTGACTATTTCCGGGGGAAAAAAATTAAAAATCAGAAAAAAACCTTTTTCAAGGGAAAAAAAAAAATACGGATATAATTTCGGGTACATGGGTTTCTGGGAACCCTCAGACCCTTATCTGGCTAGAAAAAGTTCTGTATAGGTCTTGGTTAAGTTGCATTTTATGCTGGATAGTATGGAGCTTAGCAATTGGATGAGTGGCTATCAGGCCGGTAGGCGAAACTTCGAGGCGATGATCTTTGGCGGCTCGGTTTTGGAATCTGGTGGAAGAGAGAGTGTCTTCCAATTTGGATGTAGTAGTGATGAGGATATTGGCTCAAAAAAGGCTGCCCATGGGGGTCTGAGTGTGTGTAATGATGTGTGGTGACGCAATGTCCAGTAGGAGAAAAAATTTAAGACAAGTATGAAAAAAACGACCGGCGGGTTTCTACGAGGCGGACATCATCCTTCACATTGACCGCGCACGGCAGTGCTGCAGTTATAGTCTTGAGTGTAGCGGGAGCTCTCAGCACTCCGCCACCAGGCAGTTAACCAATGTTTGGCTAAATGTAAAATCGCCTATTTTAAATTATTTTAAAAAATCATTACCTTTATTTTAAGGGCGTAATTTTTACGTTAATGCTCTCAAACATCACCAACTATTTGCAAAAATAACGTACTTTGAAATAAAAAATGTACAAATTACTACTTTTTAATTTATTTCTCAGAAAAAAACATAAGTTTACGAAAATCACAAAATGTTTTTTAAAATCCGTAATTTTGAAGCAATGTTTTCAATCTTCGTATATGTTTCGGATAATATTACTGTACACACGGAAAAAAGGTTTTGTGAGATTATCTTCATAAATGACGAAGTTATTCAATGTGAAGTAAAAATTAAGACTACTTTTTAAAAATTCTTTAAAAAAAAAAGTTTTGGAAATTTTATTTTTTAAATGAATGGATCTAAAAGAGAAAGGCTTGAAGTTAATTAGTGTAGAATATCGATTTAATAACACGAAAAGTAATTCATAATACGTTTTTTTTATGATACGTTTACGTTTTATGAAATGATTTTCATAAAAACGCATCAGTTTTAACACTATTTTAAAAAATTCGAAAAAAATAGGAAATATCGTTATTTTACAAAAAAATTATACCGTGTCGTGGCGATATAAATGATCTTTCCGATTATGTAATTATTTTTTGTCTAATTTCGACACCGAAAATTAGATGACAATTTTAATATGGTGGAAAACGTAAGATTACCGCTCGGCCGAAACGGAAGGGAAGTTCCGCCAAGTAAACAACCGGCAGGAGTAAAACAATTCGGCGTTTTAAGGTTTTTAATTAATATCTTTTTAACTAATTAAAATATCGGAATATAAATAGGCAATACGGCTTCCCCGGAAATTCCCGATCTTTTGGTACCTTCCGCGACTTTCTGCGTGGTGCTGTTCGTGAGAAGATAGACGCACATAGATAGATAGATAGATAGATAGATAGATAGATAGATAGATACGTTTGTTTACCTTCGAATTTTAATAGTGTAAGATATATTAGTCTACTTCATGGCCCGCGTTGCACGGCTTTCTCTACTTTTATAAATTTTCCGTTCTCTTCACAAAATCAGCATGACCAATATATTTTTTCGAACTAACTTTGGCTTCTATGTTTTTTCCTCTCTCTAAGCCCGCGTTGCACGGGCTTATACCGAGGGTATAACTTAATTCCATGTTAATTTCCTCCTTTTATTCTAACGCGACACTTTGGTGTGGGTTTGACGCGTACGATGTGAGTGCATGACCGTGAGTGCGTGTCATGGCTTTGTTGCTTAACATTTTCCTCTTCTCTTCACGATTTCTCGATCCTAGTACCACTGAAGACCCGCCGTGTAGGGGTGGGATGCACGTAAAATATGTCGAGAGCTCAAACGTCCTCCGTTGGTGTGGTGTGGTAGTTAGGAGAGGGGTGCCATTCAGGTGTCTTCCGCGTCACTTGACCATGGTTCAAAATTACGTGGACCGTCCCAAAAGGCCTCGTGTAGCTGAACAGTGGGACGTTAATATTACTCAATCTTCACAAATTCAGCACTTCCAATATTATTTTCCAAATTACTTTGATTTCTTTGTTTCTTTCCTCTCCGCTTAGCCCGGCGTTGCACGGGCTTTTACCGAGTGAATAACTTCACCCTCATGGAAATTTCGTGTTTCCCTCAGGCCGATAGCCCTGTGTGTGTGTGCTGTGTGTGCGATGTGAGTGATTTCTTTAACAATGTCATAAAAACTCCCTTTTTCGAAATTTGTTCTTGCGTTGGT
>BMAO01024693.1:0-48546 GCA_019973975.1 Trichonephila clavata
CACAAATCTTAATAACCAAGTATAGAGATGCACCCAATTAATAAATATGAGGACAATTAATAATGTATGCGAGATATGAGAAGACTTTAAATATTTAATACACTTACTTAATCCAATAGCTCTGACTTCTTAGTAATCTAATATATATTTAAACTCAAGTTACAGATCGTCACCTTAATCATTACTAAATATACGCGCTTCAAATTCATTTGATTAATCACTGCTCCGCTAGCAGTATAACCTATATTCTCTCTCTCTTCCAACCTGAAAGCCTAGACTATGTATAGCAGTATTAATTTGCATGTTCACGCTCTCTTCTATAAAAAAAAAATTAAGGTTCAAAAATTCCCCCAAGAGGATTGTTAGCAAAACATCGCGTATAGAAGCCGTCACAGATTTAATTTTTAAGTTTAACTTTTTAATTTTTTCGTTTAACTCATTTAATTGTTTCAAACTTGAGTACTAGTGTTTTATAAGTCAACATCCATTCCGTAAACTATAACAATAGGATAAAAACAAATGTAGATATACATGTTTAATATGCTCAAAAACTATTTATAGGTTTCGCAAAAAATATCTTACAGTAAAAAAAAGTTCGAAATTTTCTTCATCATTTATAGTTACGTGAAAATATTTCAGATGTCAGTCATTTCTATATTTAACGCAAATCAAACTTGTTTTTGCATTGCAAAAACACAGCATGACTCAAGTCTGAAAAAGACGTTTTCCATCTCAATTTCCGTGTCCTTGTTCTGTTTTTCAGTTCAATATATTTTCCTTACTCTTTTCCCCAGCTTACTTTGTTTTGCAACTCTATTTTTATAGCTTCGATTTTCATTTCCGAGTTAGAAGATTCTGAAGAACGTGATTTTCCGATCGCGTGTTCCTAGGAATATTCCACAAGAGGCTGCACACCTCTTTTCTTCAAAAAAGAAACTAGATTCTCTTTCTAGAAGAATGGATTAGTCTATTATGTTATTGGAGGGTAATAAGAGATACGGAGGGTGAAGTTAATGGCTGAGTACCACGACAAATTAGGTAAAAGTATCATTGGTTCTTCATTAAGCTATTCGAAATACCACTTTCGGGCCATTCTAGACGTCATTGTTGTATTTTAGGTCACGCAATAGATGCTATGAAGTAATAATTTGGCTGCTAAATATTTTTATGTTGCTTTTTATTCGTTAAATATACTAAAAGAGATTTATTTTTGTACCTTCATATGAAAGACAGGAATACATGATTTATTTTCGTCTATAATGGTATTATTTTCGGTGATACATTAGTGTATTTTTTTTAATTATATTTACTTTTTACCTTTACCATAAGTAATTGTTATCAGTTGTATTAATACTGTAGTCACAATAAGATTCAATGACAGGAATGTATTTGTTTCTTCTATTTTTTATTAGAACGGGTGGGAGTATGTAATACAACACACACATTATATATTTTCGATATCATGTCTGCAAAGACTCCTCGTAGTCATTTCTTTCTTGAGCACTTTTATTACCTCATATTTCTGAATAAAAGTTGAGAAGTGCTTAAACTTTTTGTTTAAAGTTAAAGTAAATAAGTCGGCTTATATACGGATGTGCTAATCCCGAAAAAAAATGCTGTTTAAGATAACTTTTTTTTTTTTTTTTTTACATTTCCCGTTACTTATATGTGATAAATTATAATATTTATCTTCTTGGAGGAAATTTCATTTTTCAAAGTTAGAATCAGAATCCGAATTTCTAAATAATTCTTAAAATTTACATTCACTCATTTCAATATGTGAATGCATAAATGTCCATCATGCTTCGAATTTTTTACTCCATAGACCTATGGTCACTTTTTATTTTTTTGTATAGGTGAATTTTTAAAATAGGCTGATGATCACTTGTCGCATATACGAATTTCTCTTCAAACCCATTTTTCAAACGACAACACTAAAATGGCGCAGTGAGTGGATGAGAGTTATATCAACATTGCATTGTATAACAATTGTTGTTGTTTCTTATCCCAGATATGTAGCTATGCCCCACACACCCACTCCATAAAACCGAAAATCGCCAAAAAATCCATAAATAAAATAGCATTTCCTCTAAAACCTTGTCAATAGTAAAATTCAAACAATTAAGAATATTAATGACACTCTAGAAAGACTTTCCGGTCCTGTTGAAAAGTAATAGAATTGATGTGGCCGTTAAAAAAGCGTGATAGAGCCGTCTGATGATCCCTAGGAATATTAAGTTGATGACACAAACAAGGTTTGTTCCCAAAATACCAAAGGTGAGCAGGGGGTGTTCCCTAAAGTGGACTTAATTCTATCCTTATCATGATTCAAAATAAGAGAGTTATCGGGTACAGTCTTCATAATTTTGAAATTCGGTCAAGTGATGAGGACGACATCTGTGCCAGTACCCCCTTTTCTAACAACCAAACCGCACCAACGGGGAGACTTTGAAATCTACATATTTAAAGGCTATCAACCCCTATGCAAGGGGAATCTTCAGTTGCTCGAACTCATAACAAGTCAGGCACAAACTCCTGACCATAACCACTAAACTAGCACATCCACAAAATGTCAATGAAAGTTAGACTACTACAGATAATATGCAAAATAACAAACGAATAAAAAAAAAAGAGTTTATAACGTCAGAAATGTTCACCATAAATAAAGTTATATATGCAATTTGATAGGTTATATTCCACACGTTTATATATATATATATATATATATGTAGGAAAGGAGTGCAAGTTTCCTTTACTTCTTTTGATTTTTATTGTAAGAGATGGCACCACTAATCGAAACCACGTGAGTTTTAGCTGCGCGATACGATGAGGTCATGTATTTATAAAGGGGCAGAAAGGAAAAACTGAGAGTTGCACCAAAGCTTGAACGAAGGCAGGTCAGAGGAAATCGGTCTCTCCGCTGTTTTGAGAAAGAGTACGTGTTTTCGGAATTAGTATGGTGCTATCTCGAATTATTTAAAACCCTTGTAAATAGTAAATGTTTTTTAGTTGTGTTATTAATAAATTAAGTTGTTTTAACTCTGCGTGCTTATTTTAACATTAAAATCGAACCTTCCCCTAGACGCCATCCCATATATATATATATATATATATATATATATATATATATAATGATGGCAGAACTTTCAACCTCACCTAACTTATATTTGAAATTGACAGGATTTCTTTTAAATAATTTTAAAATTTTATAGAAAAAAAATGCTGCATCGACTTATAGATGGATGGTCTTATATTCAAAAATATAGGCTATCACATTTTAAAATGTGACATTTAAAGTAAATTTTGAGGAATTCGGGGGATGGGGGGAAATACAAGAATTTCTGTGTAATATCTATAAAATTGATTTAATAGTATAAAAATATAATTTTAAATATATTTTAGTATTTAGGATATTGTAAAAGTAAATGTGAAAATTATTTAATTACTTTATTTATATGTAATCTGCTTTAACATGTATCATCATTACCTTCCGCTTTTTAAAATTTTCAAGAATAAAATATTACATGTTATACATAATTAGTCCTATCCATGGAAGGTACTCTTCTATTATTTTTCTCTCTCTTTCCTTAAAATTGAAATTTAAAATGTGTTTATCAAGTATTTTTTAAGCGCTTAATTTTTGATGATGCATATTTGAAGAAATTGGAATCTGAGTAAGTGAAATGCACTATGAAAATTCAGTTCATCGGATAATTGAGTAGTTATAAAATATTCACGAATGTATAAATATACGTTCTATGTATAGTAACCTTAAAGCTATAACTTTAAATCATAATTTCGAGAGCTTACTTGGAAAAAGAATCAACGCATTGCTTGCAACTAAATAAATACGATGTTTTGTGAATAGGCATTTCTCTCTCTTCTTTTTAGCGATACGATAATTTAAAATATACCAACAAAATAAATAATAATTATATCTAATAAGCTTTGTTTTTACCAAAAACAAATTACAGTATACTTTATAAAAACTTTATTATGTATATTTCCACTATAAGTAAACTATTAAAAACTTGGTATTCATTTAACGCAAATGACAATTAACTTAAAATCTGTATTAAATTAAAAAGAAACATTAAATTATTTCGTTCATTATTCAAATTGCTTCTACTATTATTAATGTGCTACAGAAGAGACGTAATTGCATTTGCCGGCTTTAAGATATCCGACTGAAACAACTTTTTTTAAATTGAGATATGGGGATTTTTATGTGGTTTTTAGATTTATTTTGTACATTTTAAGAATAGTATGCTAAATTTAAGAAGCGAAAAAGAAACTATTATTACTAAAAGGGGAAAAATGGGTTAAAATTTACAAAAAATTACCTAAATGGGAAGCATTCTGTACAAAAAGATTAAGAACAAATTTTCAACATTTCAATTTTGATGTGCTGCTTTTCTATTCATTTTTTAAATGACCTTGAGGATTAGAAATATTTCATTTTTTACAAAAAACTTTAACATTTTATTTTTTTATTATATAAATTTGCTTAAGAAAGCAGTGATTGTACACTATAAGTAAATCACAAAATTTACATAAGGGTTTGTAAATTTTGTGATAAAGCAGTTATTGATAATTATGAAATTAAAACACTTCTACTGTTATTCAGAACATACACAAGACGTTTCCGTTAATTATTTTCAAAACTTTTCAAGCAATTGCTGTCCCGTGTTTAAACATTTTATAAAAACGCATTTCGAGTAAAATGATTTTTAAAGTACGGCATCTTCTTTAAGTAGTGGTATCTGCTTTTACTAAAACACTCGTAGTCTTCTATCTAGAAAATGGGGGAAATAAATTTAGTATTTTTATAAAGGTAATAAGCCTAATAAAATAAAATCATAAAAAAAATTGCCAAGTTTTGGCAAAATTCACAATTTTAGTGTAGTCGAAGTCCTTAAGATCTTTATTTGTCATTTTATATCTGCCAACTAGCATTTTTACTAAATGATTTCAGCAATAGCTTTTATTTGCTCATGTATATTATGCATATATTAAGAGGAAACACCAACGAAAAATAATGCATATAAAGAAGGAACTTTCATATTCATCTCTTCGCATAAACTAAAAAAGATAATATAAAGTTCTTAATATAAAGATACCTAATAATTTTGTTACAAATTTGAAAAAAAAATTATCAAGGAGAAATAAGTATGTTTAACCAAAAAAACAGTGTAATGGTAATCCTGAAATCCTTATAGGCAGAAACTCTGAAGATTTCTTTATTTACGAGTTTACTGTTGAACGGAACGTGTTTGGGGATGTACAATCACAGCAAAGCACAAAAGAAAAAATAAAATAATTTCGATTTACTAACTTCACTAATTAATTTTTAGCTAGTTATGGAAAACATCCACACTAGAATAAGGTATTAAGAACCAAAATAAAGTACTTATCAGGCAGAAATGTAGCGAACAGGAGTTCCTGTTATTGATTTTGTGTGGTTAAGGAGCCAACAAAATTTTATAGAGGCTTAAATATCTTTTTTTTTCTAGAGTTCAAGAAAAAGAGCAGCAATATCAACAAACAAACCCTAATCAAATATCAAAAGATCACTTATCTTTCTAATAAGTTTCTGAGGTACACTCTCAATAATTTATTTAGTCCTCAGATAAATCCATCCTCAACCCTAGAAAGGGTTCTCTAAAGGAATTGTATATAACTTTTTAAAGAACTCATTACCAACAACCCTTCCTCAAACAATCGGATTCACTATCTCCTCACTTTTGACTTTTTAAATGACATTCCACATTTTTTTATAATAAAGGTTAGTGACACTGACTGTTGTTTTGAGGACCCATTTCAATCTTCAGAGAAGGCATGTGGATGTTTGTAAATATATAATGCTGTGTTGCAGATTTCTGAACCTTAATAAACGTCCTCAAAATTAGGGTAGAATGGAGCCGAAACGTACTGTGATTACATGGAGCTGAAGTCAGTGGCAGACGTAATCTAGCCCCTTTGCCACGATGAACGTGACTCTCGATATAACACTATCTGATTGTTGGGCATTAGTAACAACAGCAACATCATCCATTTTGGTTTCTTCTCAAACCAAGATTCTCAGGTCAAGCGACGTCAAGCAGAAACCCTAGAGGCAAATTGAAAGAAAAAATGTGGGAGAATCCATTATATAGTTAACAAGGACGTGGACAAACTGGAATAATGATTAAAACCTTTTAATTATTTGACGTTAAGAATAGCTGTAGTCTCTCTTCAAATGAACTATCGAATTTGACTAAATAAATTACAGTATTGTTGGCTAATGGTCCCAGAATTTTCACTGTCAAATTCCTTTATATATCCTTATCTACCCTCCCCTATTATTATTAAGCTTTATACTGCTGTGACAACTTAATAACCAGACTAGTCTTAAAAAATAATTAACTTTATTAAAAACAATACACAAATACCTTTTAATCCCTTTTAACATACTCCCCTTCCCTATCAATACATAGCTACATACGAGTTTTCCACGTTCAAAGTAGTGCTGCGGCTCATTAGTTGTCACTATCTTCAGTAAGTGTGCCGTTTTTACCTTCACCTCTCCTACAAATTGAAAATCTGTTCTCATAAATGCAATTTTTACTTTAAGAAACAGGTAGAAGTCGTATAGCTCAAGATCTAGTGAGTACGGTGGATGTTCGAGTTCATTAATGTGTTTGTCCTCCAAGAACTGTTTTACATAGAGCATAATGTGCACCAAGGTTTTGTCTTGGTGCAAAACCCACGAGTTGTCGCTCTACAGATCTTTTTTCTTTTCCTCCCTCCTTCACTTAACTTTCTCAGGACTTGAATCTAGTACTGCTCTCCTACCGTTTGACCTCGAGGTACCCATTCAATCATGATGATGCCATTCATAGCGAATAAAAACGAGAAGCATCGCCTGTTTTTGATGCCACAAATAGATACGAACCCTCATCATCTTCAGCCATCTCCCGATGCTCCAAAAATTATTTGTTTTATTCAAATATTTAACTATTTGACATGCAATTATCTACAAATACTCTTTTAAGAATTTGAAACATTTAGTTGGAATTCTTTTTCACGAGCAATTTTTAATTTATGCTCAGCTCGATTTTTACGTTTATCACGATCGTGGACATTCGACACAACAACGTCTTACTCAAACAAGGATAAAAAAACAAACTGAGAATTAGGTAGAGGGATGGGGAATAACGTGCCACCAGCACGGAAAAAGATTTCAACTATATATATAGACAACTATATATACAGAGTTATACTCTATAACTATATATACTATATAGTATATACATATGGACAACTATATATATATTCCATTCTTCATAACAAACATAACGACTAAGGCATGCGTTGAATAAAAAATTTAACTGTCCCAACTTGTATAATCGGTCTCATTAATTATCACGTTTATTTTCTAAGAAGCCGGCAATTAAAACTTCTAATAACGTCAAAGAAAATTCCGCGTTTGTTTCAAGAGGAAGACTACGCGAGATAATCCGTTGCTACTTTAATTAAGTAAACATTTCGTGATAAAACATGGAAAAGAGAGAGAGAAAAAAAAGTTACATTGTATCAACATTTAATATTTTCTAACTGAAAATATAATTTCATAAGCTTGTCTAAGAATGGAAGTTTGCTATTGGAATATATTTTGGTTCGTTTTCCTTTTCAAATATATATCTGTAAATAAATATATAGATTGCAATTTAGTTTTTTTCCCCTTCAAATAAAAAAAACTTGAACTATCATTCACATTTTTAAACACATCAAATAATTTAAAAGATAATAATGTGAAAGAAGTTTTTTTTCAAAATAATGGAATCAATTTTTAATTAAATGAACTAGAAGTCTTAAAACACTTAAAACATAATGAATTTTCTTTCCTTGTTCAAGTGAAAGTAAATCAGAGAACTACAAAACGGAACAACAAATAAAAATAAAACTTTAAGGACATGAGACACTATTACAGAGATAAAATTGTTAAATCTGCCTAAAATTACTACAGTAACCTTATCAAATTGTTTTAATAAAAAAAATAGTTTGAGATTTTTAACGCGAGATGAAATTCATCGAAAAGTATAGTCGCTAATTAAATAGAATCTATATACCACTTTCACTAGAAGGCAATTTAGCATTTCAGTTTAAAAACTATTTGCATTTTAGAATAACTTCCATAAAAGAGAGCAATTAATAACACTAAAATAACATAAAAATAATTCAAGAGTTGAAGTGTTTACTTAGCTTGGTTTTGATCTTAGTGCCATCTGCGCCATTCCCTTTTTACTACTTCTCCTTCGAGCCATTTCCGAAATGATTTGCATTAAGAAATACTTATTTTGTTTGAAGAAATACTCTGTTGTTTAAATAAATAAATTTAAATCCAGAAAGGGCAAACTTTGAAAAATATAAACACCACAATGCGAATTAATTATACACGCTTGCTTTTTTTTCCCCCACGAAGAAGATTCACTTGCAATGCTGGTTATTGTAACCAGAGATACATTCAGAATTTTGTAACGGCAACTATAAAATTGCTTAAGACCATAATAAAGTGAAAATTAAAAGAATATATTTGCCCTGAATACAAATTGCCTCCATTTTTATGAGCGTTAAACTGGTGGAATATCTTCTTCCATAGAATTGAGGGTAAGGCAATGGGAATGTAGGCGGGTACCACCCCGTAATTTCTTTAAGTGCTTGCTTATGGTTGGAATTAAAGCGCCTTGGCAAATTTGCTCAGTATGTAAATAGATAACACATAAAAGCTGGAATCCATTGTTTGATGGGTAAAATATTTTGACTGATTAAATTTCGTTTATGGTTCATAAAATCTTTGACCGCGGAAGGAAAGAGATGACTTAGTTTTGAAAATAATGTAATAAGGTTGCATTTTTTTTTCTTCTTAAGTTTGGTTTCATATTAAAATTTTACGATTCTTAGCTCCCGATCATAATCCCGTGTGATAATAAAAGTGGTCTTAATGGGTTATTAAAAAGAGAAAAAATGAGATGTAAATTTGTTATTGCTTTTATTGTATTTTTATATCTGCAAAATATTTACCTAAGAAAACAGTTCTCGTACCTTGAACACTTAAATTCACTCGGTGCAAATGAAAAAAGTAAGATGTTGTAATAAGGAAAAATATAGCCTTACATATTTATCATTATTTTATTTACTCTATTTATTTTAATAAAGTTCTCTCGGATTTGAATTTATTTAAGAAATAGATAAAGCTTATAAAGTTTTTTATTGCAGAAATTAAAATTAAACAATTATTTAAAGTACTAGTAAGTTAAATGCAAATTCATTGACCGAAAAAGCAATTAAAAGTTTTTAAATAAAATAATATAATATTAAAGGGACTAATAGTTCAGGGATATTTCAATTTAAATGAAAATAAGCAAACATATTTGTGCTGCTTGATTAAAACTTTAATTATATATATATATATATGAAGGTCAACTTAATGAATTTTATGTATGACAATTTTTATAATTTTATGATGGTTTCCAGTACATTAAACTATTCAAAAAATAGCTCTGAGTTGTTAATTAATTTTTTTTGTAAAAAAAAAATATCTGATATATCTACAAAAAATTAGTGCGTCTATCCTTTGATAAAGTTTTTTTTTCATTTATTGTGGTAGATTGCAAAATTTAAGACTAAAATAATGATAATTATTTTGATAAATTCAAAAATATGGTGATTTTTATTTGAGTAAAGCGTTTTTTCTTTTTATTTGAGTAAAGCGAAGTCTTTATCATTGAAATTTGAATTTTATTTACAGAAAATTATTTTAATAAGCAATATTTTTTTCTAAATTAATATCTTTCACAAAATATTTTTTTGTTATTTTTACTAGGGGGAGAGTACCTCCTATCCACACATAATGGTAGATCAAACCTCATTGTACAAATTATGCAACTGTTCATACGCATTACTCAATTTGTAAAACTTTATCTCACTTGCATTTGAGCTTGAAATGGTTGGTTGAACTGAAAATTTCACTTTATTGTCAATTTGTAACCATAATATTGAACAACTACCGTTTTATTATTGTTCTTGTGTGTGAGAGATAAATAAATAAATTTATAAATCATCACAAAAAAAACTTTTATAAGGTTGTCGTAATCTCTCACTATATTATTAACTCCCTTTGCATATTATCTAAATTCGGGTATGTGGATTCATAATTAACGACTAATTAATAGACCAATATTATTATTAATCTTTCTTATCAGAGAAATACACAAATATTAATCAAACTTTAAGAACAACAAATTACAGTGAGTGCGATAAGAATCAATTATGAACGAGGAACACTAACTGAAACTACGGAGATAACGCATACAATCAAACTACGCATTTATATTAATTATGAAAATAACAGACTGATATCTTTTAAGGCAGGATTCTTTAATACTGATGGATTAAAGAGCGGCTCAATCCTTGATATCTTCAGTTCCGTCCGAACCGAATTAATGATCCTTTTCAATAATCTTCCTCCGGCGAACAAACTTCACTAGTTAAACTAATCTCTCAGAATCACCTTCTTAATCAACTCGTAGTTATCTCTCTATCAACCACGTAGTCATCCTCATCTATTCTTTCATTTCTCCTTTTATATCTTTTTCGAACTCGCTAACCGAAACTATCTTGTTTGCATAAGTCACACTTTTGCTCTCGGGGGATTGGTTAAAATAAATAAAGTCTTAAAGATTGAGAGAAGGTTAGTGAAACGCGTAAGCACCCGTCACAAGTAAGAAAGATAATCATTTATAATAAGATTAAAAATAATTTTATCGATAATGTTATATATTAATGGTTTTATCAATAAAATTGAATTATTATTTAGATGAGATACGTTAGTAAACATGTTCTTTGTTAAAATTATGTATTATATAATACGGTAAGTTATAAATAAGAGTCAAAGTTCTAAGAATTTAAATACTATTAATTTATTCAGAAGGTATTTTAATATTTTCTTTTAAAAAATCTGAATTATTTCTACATTTTGTTTTTGCTACTTGGAATGAACCGCGAGCTTCAAATTCCCGCATG
This sequence comes from Trichonephila clavata, assembly GCA_019973975.1. Taxonomy (NCBI): domain Eukaryota; kingdom Metazoa; phylum Arthropoda; class Arachnida; order Araneae; family Nephilidae; genus Trichonephila; species Trichonephila clavata. The sequence goes on from BMAO01024693.1 coordinate 11,065, forward strand.
ATTAAAACAAAAATTCATTGTTTTCTTAGTTTTTCATTTTCTAAATCTCTAGTTTGACTTTTATAGTTTCTTTCTTCTTTAATTAACAAGATCTGTGTAGGGCTTTACCTATTGCACAATTATGACAGGCATTTTTGTATATAAATTAATTTTATATACGTAAGAACTAAATACTTTGGGAATATAAGAATAAGCTACACGAGCAATTACACACATTTTTTTTCTGTAAATAAACTTTGTCTTCCATAGGTTTGTTTTGTAGCTTCTAATTAAAATAGACTCGGTCCCTCTGGATAAATAAAAATCATATATCATTTGTCAAATTATACCATTTAAGTTTCATATGGAATTCAGAATTTCATATCTAGAATTCATTTGATTGAAATTTTATTATATAATGTATCGCATGCTTAAAATTAAAAACTATGATTATGTAACAGGAAAAAAAAACATCAGAATGTTTCATTTATGTGATATTTTCAATTTAAAATATTCCGTCATTCAAGATGTATACAGGTGGCGAATTCAAAATATTGCTTTCGATAGATATTTTACTAATTTTTATCAATAATTTTAAATTAAAATTATTTTTTTAATTTGTTTTCATTTCTGGTTTTATTTGACTAAATGTCATTTCTCTAAAATTATATCTAAATCCTATAGGAAGAATTTTCCAATTTTGGTGTGATGGACACTTCAACTTAATGTGACTTCAACAACTTACACATTTGAAGATTTTATATATACATATGTAATACGTGAAGAGTTTTGGACCTGAACTCCTCAGGTCATCGTAAAAAAAGTTTTCAAAATCCTGAAGATTTTCCAATAACTGCAATTCTAACTGACATATGTCTAAACTTTTCCCAAAGTGATGTCACTGAATGACAATTTTCAACCAATAAACTAACATGGAAAGATGCAGAAATTTCTTTTTTTTTTTACATACCGGGTTCTCAGGGTAAAAAAATATTGAGAATGGTGTCCTGTAATAGTAGAATGTAAAAAGTTGTTCACTTAAGAATTAAAAGGAAGAACGTGAAGTGAACATATAACAACTTCAAGAACTAAACTATGTCTAGTTAAAATGTGACACACACACAACACACACTTTATATGTAATCCATAAATATATACAAAATAGGTATAAAACATAAGATAACCGTTCAAGATAGTGAGGAATATCAGCAACAGTAGTACTAAGGCAAACTCCTGGAGTTGGGAACCAAGATTTCAGGTTTAAACAAAGTTTTGCGGCGAGCCAACCTTCACCTGTATTTGCCAATACTTTGGGCCATAGGGAAAGGAAGAAATATAAGAGATATTTTACTGTTGAAAATAAAAGCACAATACTTTAAATATATAACGATAAAACTATGGCCTACTATTAATAACTAGTACATGTTAAAATCAATTAAAAAACTAGGTGATAAAACCTACAACATGAGTACAGCAACAAACCATCTTTTCCGTGCGATGCAAAGAAGTAGAGTAGTATCACATAAAATTTGTAAGTTATGATAAAATAAAATTAAGTCTATATACATACATTTAAAAACGCTAAATATTGATATAGAAAATAAAAGGACTTCCTAAATATACACAAATATATCTTAAAAAAAATAGTATTATTAAATTATGAAACACGTGGCGTCATCTTTCGATAACCTATATAACTAATTGTAAAAAAAAATGCTATTTTTATTACATATTGTCATTTCACTGAGAACTGTTAGAAATGTAATTGTAAAAAAATAGCATATTTCCATGTTCAATACAATGGTTAAAAAGGTTATTAATATTTAAATATATATTAGATTTATTGCTAACTATAATATATTTGTTTTCTATCTTCTAGCTTTGTTAGCTGTATAATTTAGTTTTGTTATATATTTCATTGTATTATACTATATATATGTATATATTGTACCATTGTGTGTGTGTGTATTGTACTATTTTGTCGAAATTTTGTGTTGAAGAAGAGGGTTACTATACTGTAAAGCATTTATAGATAATAATTATTCAAAAACTGTTAAAAGATGTTATATGTTAAAAGAGAAGTTATTGAATTTAACATTAAAAAAGTACCGTTCTTTACTAGCAATTTACATACATACATTTTCAGAAATATATTTCTTAAGAATAATAATCTAGTTTTAGATGATTCAGAAAAAATGTTACAATTTGAATACATTTTATGAAAATTGCTTGCATAGTGAATATGTATAAAATTACCTATTCAAATATTAACTATAAAAATAAAAACAATTAGTTTATTATAATATTCGCCAATTTCTTTTCAGTATTTCTATAAACTTATAACCGTGATTCCAATACTTTTTACATAATTGCCATTGAAATGTAGTTTTAGTAAAAAACTTAACTTAAACTTACATAGCCACACATAATAAATAGTTTTCCCATTAGTGTGTTTGTGTTTACACAGTTGACACGCATTAATTATAATTATATTACAATAGTAAGAAAAATAATTTTGGTAAGTTATGATATTTGGGTTCTATTGATGTTAGTATCAATATGTAACAATGAATAATTTCTCAATAGTCATTCATATAAGTTTATCTGTTTGATAGAGTACTGAAAGAATACTCGTGCTTTCTCAAAACTTTTCTTTTTTTTTTCAAAATTTTCTACTCAAGAGGAAGGTTAGGATCAATATCATTGTCCAAATCAGTAACAGCTTTAGAAAACATAATAGCTTTCCATTTTGTTCAGCTGACCTTTTACATGTTTACTTATATATCGCGGTTGGATTTAATACATAATCAAACCATTATCTATCTATTCTTTGTTTTGTATGATTTATAAAATGTCTATATTTATTTTATTTTACTATACCATATACATAGGTAACATATAATTATATTTTAAAATGCATTAAATCGTGATAAATTTGGTTGATTTCGGTTTATTTCAAAATGTTATAGCGTAACAATAGGAATCAATATGTGAGATAATGATCGCAAGCTACGTGGATATTTGGAAACTCACAGACTGGTTATACGATCGACGAAATATAGGCAGAGTGAACTCTTGATGAAATAGCATATTTCTTCGATTTTCGTTATTTAGAATTATGGGAACCATTGCATGATAGAACCAACTTGGGTGGTTTTAAAGGCTATATGCTAAAACTTCTAGTCCTTAGACACAAATTCTAGTGCAATATTTTTAACCCTAATTTTAATGCAGAATGAAAAAACCCATTTCCTTCAATTGGTAACGTTTTAACTGCACTGTAATTTTTTTAAAAAATTAAAAGACAATATTAATTGTTCCTTGCGTTACAAAAAATAGTTTTTGTCACTTTCTTTGTATTGAAAAAATTGGTGTTCTTCGTACTGCATAAATGACTTCAGAAATAAAATTCCAATGTTAATTGTACACATATTTTAACGTATCCTTTGGTATACAACCCCTACTGCAATGTTATGGAAATCAAACACCCACATTTACAAAGGTAGAATAACTATTTTTCAAAAATTCTTTTTAACAAATCAGTTACGAAAATAGTTATCTGTTAGATAATTACAGCAAACTGTTTATTCAAACGAATATTAAAAATGCATAATTGAAAATACAAAATGAGATTTATTTGAAAATATAAAGTTATTTGCGGTATTTTTTACTCCTTTACTGCAAAAAAAAAATGCTAATTTTCTACATTATAAAAAACACTAGCCTTTTAAATGGCTGATTGTTAAAATATATTAATAAATAACTGATTAAAGTAGATTTAAATTAATCTTATTATATATATATATAATAAATAATAAATATATATAATATATAATATATGTATTACAAAAATATACACAAAATAGTTATCCTAAGATAACTATGGTCATGATAGAATAAAGTCTTAGCCACAGTACTTAAGGTATATATATAAAGTAGATTTAGGTTGATCTTTTATTAAAGTAGAATTAATAACATTTAAAATTTAGATTCCTCAATTAATCCTTTATTTTAAATTACGCTATTATAATTATGTTTTGAAAGCAGGATAGAACTAATTTAAGAATAATATGCTTTATAACCAATGAACGATGGAGCAACGTTTAAAAAGCTGAAACGAGTTTTCGAATAACGTAACTAGAGTTTCAACAGACAGAACTGGACTTTCATTTACTTTTAGATATGAAAATCTAAAATAGTCATATGTCCATCACTTATTTTGAATGGGCTTAAGAATTAAGAAACATAAGACATGTCTTCATAATAACGTTCGGTATCACAAATATTTCCAATTCTTGAAATACTATATCTTAATTAACATTTTAATAAATTGCATTGAACTTAATTGTACAAATGACTAATTATTTGTGTATTTTTTTATAGGTGTGTTATCATTTTCCGAGCACCGTGCTCCCACCTTTACGATTGAGCCTCCCAACAAGGTCATATTCCTCAACAGCTCAGGAGAATCCGTCCATTGTGCGGCTCTTGGAAACCCTAGGCCCTCTATTACTTGGGTTCTTGCTGATGGCACGGCTGTACAGGACCTGCCGGGACTGAGGCTCGCTCTGGCAAACGGAACATTGCTTTTCCTGCCTTTCATGGCGGAGAATTACAGGCAAGACATACATGCCTCAACGTACCGATGTGTTGCCTCTAATCTGGTGGGGAAAATTAGCAGCCGAGATATAAGAATAAGAGCAGGTAGGTGTGCTTCTTAATGCTTGAAGACGGTTGTCTTTATTAAAATCAATGTTCATATATAAAAAATGTAACAATACCTAGTTGATCTAAACTAGTTTGAGGCTAGAATACCTATTACACATTAGCTATAGTAGTTTAACTGCTATCTAATTATCTCTAAGAAAGATGAAGTTTCTCTTAGAGGAAATGAAACTGAAAATAATCGCTCATTTCTTAAACTTTTCGCTGATTTTATTAATAGTAAGAGTCCTAAAAACCCTTTTTATTCAGTGATTAATTTACATTTTTTCCCAAGAATGCTGTGGAAAATTTTGTAAATAAATATATAATCTTAAATTATGGGTATGCAGTATGAATTTCTATTACAAATAGATACGAATTTTGTTGAGATTATGTATTTAAACATGATTGAAGTCTTACTCGTACAATAATTGAAAGCTTATAATATTTCTCTCGTAAAACATATCTTTAGTTAATCATTTCGATTTATAATATTATTTTACGTAACAAGGTATACTATACGCGTTATATATTTAGAAATACATTGCATAATATAAATAATATTTGCTTAATATTACTGCAATTTAAATTAAACTTATTTATAATCAGTAATTGAGGCTTAAATTTATTGTGCTTATAATAACATTTTCGGGCATTCAATGCAGAAAATTAAATAAATCATCTTTATCAGTAGTAGTTGATATTTTTATCGAATAGGTTTTTATATTACTTTGGAAGTTGTATTATATAAAAGTAATAAACGCATTGGCTCATCATGCTAGTTTTTGTATAAATATATTTTCGAAGAATATTGCATATGTAATGCAAAAATGTAAAATCTATTTGAACTCTTTGATATCTGAAAAAAATAAGCATTAATTAACAAAATATTTCTTAAATAAAAACACTCAAATAAAAAAAATATAGAAAAAAATTAAAAATCAGTTTATTTAAAATGAATGGTTTATAAACATAAGGCTTACATCACTTAGCACAATGTTCAATTCAACAATATTCTCTGTTTCATCTATTTTATGCGTGTTATAAGAAGAGTAGAGCATAGGTACTCTTATATAATGTATTTGAGTTCAAATTTCCAGAAACATCTTTGACTTAATCATTTATAGCATTTTCTTTTAAACGATAATATAAACCTGAAAGCAAACAAAATCATATTATTCCCATTTATTTAAAAATATCATATAAATTATTTGGAATCTCTCAGTATAACTTTGTTGGTTTTATTTTATTCAAAGAAAATGTCTTCTTTTTCTCATAAATCTCACATTTACCGATAGAAACTGAATCATATAGTAACTCCTTACGAACTTCTTGTCTCCGTTATTACATAGAAGATCTAAATTAAGTAGATCTAACAAATTACTTATTTTCTCTCTACTTCTAAGACCAACTATAACTTATGCCTGCCCAGTGTGGGGTTTTGCAGCTAAAACACACATCAAACAACCTGAAATCTTACAGAATAAAACCCTGAGGCAAATCTTATCCGCCGATTGGTACATGAGAAATGCCGACCTCAGACGTGCTATTAAATTTAAGACAATCCGACAGTTCATGCAAAAACTGTCGAAAAATTTCTTCAAAAACATTGACACATCTGACAACCCCTCTATCCAAAAGATCGAGAAGTATACTCCAACACATAACACACACAGACCCAGAAACATTCTTTTAAACTAGACACAATTCTCAGGTAAATTTGTTCATAGCATTTTGTTTCTTGCATTTTTCAGTTCAATTTCTCACATCAGACAGCAACAACCAATCAGAGGGCTCCAAAAGCCGTACGGACGATGGTAGCCCTCACACACGGACACGGCGACGGTACCCCCTCCGGGTCCGAAATCAACACTTTAACGCAACACCCAATCAGGTTACTCCCTCTCGCTTCACGGGAAAGGAGATAACCTCACACCACTCACAATCACAACATGTCACGATAAGCTGCTACCCCATTGGGCGGTCAGTACAACCTCCCTAAGCCCCTATTGGCCGAGGGAATCTCATGTTAAACTCTAAGCTCTGATCATCAATATTTTTCTGTTTCCAAGTAAAGTTTCTGTTTTCACCTTAATTTCTTATTAATTGTAATATTTCTTATAATCTTATCTATTTTAAATTTTATTTCAATTTTTCTTTCTTAAATTTTAAAAATGGGCAAGTTATAAGCAATCATGTTCCATCACCCTCAAGACAGGAGATAAAAGCCCTGACGGGCTAGACGCTCCAAAACAAAACTCAGTTACAAAAGTTTAGGAACGCTAATATGAAAACAATGAGAGGTGTACAAATTAAACGAAATAAATTTGTCCTCTTCATGATTCAAGAGAGCTACAAAAACCATAATGGTTGAATTCTCTATTATCAACAGATTAGGTTCCAAAAATTAAAAAAAAATTAAGTAGAAGAATTGATTTAAATTTAAACAAGAGAAAATTTAAATAAAAACTTAATCCAGATTTGTGACCATCGTTCCCAAATCCACAGTTTCAAAACAAGCTAAAATTAAGATTAATTAAAATTAATAAATCAAAGCTGTAAACAGAAATAAAAATTTTCAATAGAGAAAAAGAATGCAATACGAGCTTTTATGGTTTTTTTAAAAAGCAATATTATTTGTATTAGTACATTGTGGTCATCTCCCCACTAACTAAACTTTACAACTTTCAACGTCAAAGCACAAGTAAATACTATCAAAATGGAAAATTTGTATAAAATTTTGAAAATAATGAATTCTACAGTAAAATATTTACAGAGGGTAATAACTACTTTTTAAATTCACAATACACACAATATTAACTAACATAACATATACTTTTAAGATTCATATCACATATATATGTGTCTAAAGCAAACTTTGAATCATATAATTTTTGTTAAAAAAGTATTTAAAGTAAGGTAAATGAAATTTAAACACAAATATTAGTCTATAGGTTTTATTCTAGGGTTTATACATATTGCAAACACTGATCGAGAGAGAAAGTTATTAGCGAGTAAATCAAGATTTCTCTAGAATGTTTATCATTTCAGAATTAATTAACTTAAAGTTTTGTTTGCTTAAACGAATTTAATCATCTAATTATAATTAAGAATATCGAATGTAATTGGAAAATTAATGATCGTGAATTCTTTCATAAAAATCAAAATTTCAACAATTCAATATCCAAATATTTTCTTAATTAATAAGGATTATTCAAAATAGCATAAAATATGCCATTTCTTCAAATATTTTCTTAATTGAAGAGTAAATTGTGGTAATTAAGTTTTTTTTTGTTCAATTTATGGAACACTTTTTGTAGATTTCGAAGCAAATTAAAACATTCGAACGACAAGAAAGCGAAATTCGCGGGAAAATAAACTGAGTTCTTCAAGTAAAAATGAAAAATAAGATAATAGAAATCTTTTACTTAGAAAATGAAGACAATTAAAGCAAATTATTTAAAATACTTCAAAAATAAATTCTGGAAAGTTTGTCTTTGATTCTCTATTCGAACTGTTAATCAATTAATTATTTTTTGCTGGATTTTTATGTTACCTGCTGGCTATATGTAAAAATTGTTCCGGTTTTATTTTATAATTATTGTCATTTCTTAATAATAATTTATTTTTGTTTGAATAATCATCTTTTTAACCTATAGATTTTTTAAAAAGGAAACATAGAAAAAAAGATGTTTTTTTAACATATAAAACTTGAAAGCTTCGAAAAACATTTCAATCAACATTAAAATATAAATTAAATCACTTCATTATTATTCTAAAGTAATCCTTAATGTAAAATATAAACCTTGTTACTAGCCACAAAATATTCTTAGGAAATTTTACACATTAAATGGGAGAGAAATAGTTTTGAGAATATAGTAATAATTTCTTTAAGTGTTTATAATTTTGCGAATGGTGAAATTATTAAATTTTTATTCATATACTTTTTTCTTCCTAATTAGAATGTGTTTAAACCTGACATGTGTTTTTATTTACTCCACGTATGTAGCGTTCAGTTCAATATGACCCGATTAAAAAAAACTAAACTTTCTTGCAGTAAATGAAAGGAGTCATTTAAGAAATGGTTAAAACAATGGTAATGAGAGTTTAAAAATAGATCTAATAATATAAAGCACATCTATAAAAATAACAGAAAAATATTCAGAATTGAGAAACTTACTTTTATTTACAATTTTTCAACAGTAATATCTTACATGAGATTTACAGATATGATTCTTACAAATGTAGCATAACGTATTAGTTTTATTGTCATTGCTTTATGGATTGAGCTTGCTTATATACTTGATCGCTTGATACACAAAGAAACGTACTGAGCAGATTCCGATGGTGCTTTCTCCTTTTTTCTTTATATTCGTTGCACTATTTTTATTGAATCTTCACTTCTTGGTAGGTGTGGTTTTGCTTCAATGTGTGGAAAAATGTGAGCGATTTTCCCTGTTCTTTCAAAAATAGCCTTCGTTTAGTCAATTTGTTTTCGTCTAATTCACTATGTATTAAATTCCATAGAGCAAATGTATTTCTACGTAGAAGAGTATCAAAAATTTTATGGAATACTATCACGGATCAATGGTTTCTTTTTCTTTTACAAGTTAATATGTTTAAAAGTTTATCAAGAGTATCTACAGCCCTTTAGTTGAATTATAATCTAAGACAAGGATGAGGAACAAATGGCATGCGTCCTATTGTTGGCACGTGATGCAATATTTTGGGAACGCCACCGATCAAAATGGTTTAACTCTCAGCAGCGATATTTTCTCAGTTCCATAAAAATTATCGGAAACGCTCAAGTTTATTATGTACTCTTACACGACTTCATTTGATAAAGTGAACTTGCCCCCATTCGATTGGCCAAAAATTGAAGAATTTGAAATGCTACTGAATGATTTACTGTCAAATTAAATATGGATTCCAAAATTCATTGAAACAAGAAAAAAGTTGGACTTGATTGGAATAGAAAGAATAACAAGCAATATAAATAAAAATGCCAGTAACAAAATTTTGGAAACATGGAATTCGATTCCAGACACATTTAGCTGCTTGTAGAAGATGACTCACTCTATTTTAAGCATATTTTCGTATATACATAAGAATAGCATATAAATATACTATTTATATGTATAATATAAGCATATTTTTTCATATATACTCGCAGGAAATAGTAAGCATATTTCCTGTGAGTCATTATTTTCAGAGATGAATAACATTTAAGACACGCTTAGAAAGCATTTGGCAGATGACTTCAATTTAGCATGCATTCTGCTAAAAGTAACATATTATAATCCTAATATAAGTTATTTGTCATCTAATCTGTAACAACAGAAGTAATACTAATGTTACTTTAATTTGAATTTCATGTATAACTAAAACATTTACTAGGTTAGGTGAGTTGTTAGTATTTAGTTTTGTTATTTTCCCAACAATCACAAAAAAATAATAATTTGACGGCACGTCTGACCTTCAATAAACAATTCTTAAGGTAGAAAATGGCAAGTTGATCCATAAAGTTTTGCCACCCTTGATCTAAGATCATTAATGATTTTATTTTCAGATCTGCTACTAACTTCTTTGTTACGATGCAAAAAGTTTATAAAAATAACATTATTATATTTTTTAGAATGTTGTTAACGACTGTTGTGTCTTCTGTAAAATAAAATAATGAATTGTAACTGTTATTGATAACAAATAACAGTAGAGCAGCGACAAATTTATGGGCGAAACTAATTTTTGATTAATCTTTATGTCATCAAAGAGAAAAATATGTAAGGAATACATGTTGATTCAGAATGAATGGGATCTTGACTATTTCGTAGAGGAAAAGATACATGATCAATCACTTGTATTTAAAATTATAATTATTCTCGTAGATATACCATTAAGCTCAAATCTTTCAATGACTCTTTTTCTTAAAGATCTCTTTCAAGATGTGAAATTGGCATTCTAAAAAAAAAAAAAATCTTTGCTACAGCTACAAAATATTGTGTCGGTGGTAATGTCACAAAATGCAGAGGTAACAAAAGCATCCCGCAAAATTTGTTACATTATATATATTGATAAACATAGTTTAATATAGGTTTTAAATAAAATTCAATGTTATGAGTTTTAATATTCTGGTGAATTATTCGCACTTTAAATTACCTTAATATTACAGCCCCCCCCCACCTCCTCAATCCTCACGTTATAGCCCACGTGAAATAGGGTTCACATGTATGTGGTTCAGGGCCGTTTTTAACCTCACCAGCGCCCTAGGCACTTTAAATTGTTATGCCCCCCTCCACAATTTCCAGAGCATATCGCCTTCCTTCAGTTTTTACCTTGCCGATTTGGAGGGATTTTCCCTTTACTCTAACTCTTTTATATGTTTTTGCTCTTTGGAGAATCTTTCCATTATCCACCACCTATGGACCCGCCGTGTCCTGTACTGGCAACCGGCAGCCGTAAGGAAAGGGTAGTGGCCTGTTTTTGTCACTCTTGTTCATTTCCTACCTTACTGCATCACGGACCCCCTTTTGTAAATTAATACAGTAAATTAATCGCTTGCAATTACAATAATTTTTTCTAATGGTCTGCACATTGGTATTTTAACCTTTGCAGACCTAGTACATTTCCCATGAGCTGGTATCACTTTTAAGCGTGGCACCGTATAGACGATACCAATTACCGAAAGTAATTTTGACACCCAGTTTCCTCCCAGGAGAGAGGCACCTGAGCTCTTGACGATGTGAACCTGTACTAGGATTTAATTTTGCAGACAGCACCCAAGCCAAACAGACACTCTATGGATCTTTTACATGCCGTATAGTCATACGACGTGGCCGCTGTCGATTTTTTGCATAATGAAAATCTACGACTTGGGCCAAGATCGAGCCCGCTACCTTGGGTTCAAAAGGCCAGCGACAAACCAGCCACGCCACCCAGAGGGCGCAATTACAATATAAAGTACAAGTTATTGTATGAAATGTTTTCGACGTTTATTCTCACCTTTTCCTTCGCTTATCGTTTTACTATATTTTACTTTTAGACATCCTTATTCTTTGTTGAGTCACTGCCATTGTACTTGTACAAAAAAAAAGGTTTCCTCCGAGTTTTGATGATTGAAAAATCGCTACTAACATCATTGTATTCAATATCCATTGTGATATTTTACTTGATCAAACTGTTAAGCATTTCTTTATTCATGATAGATCCCATTTCAGTCTTTACTCTCTTAAGAACAGAAATGCTTCTTTCATGATACGTTAGGTGGTGCTACGTTCGCTGTAATTTCCAATTTTTTGCGCCCCAAAATCTTGGGCGCCCTAGGCATGTGCCTAGCGTGCCTAAGCGGTAAAGCGAGTCTGATGTGGCCTGGAGTGAGTGAGTGAGTGATTATTAACGTCGCACTGATTAGCAACACGAAGGCTTTGGCGACGGTCCGCGTAATTTTGAACCATGGTCAAGTGACGCGGACGACACCTGAGCTGGCATCCCCTCTCCTAACAACCACACCAACGTTTGAGCTCTCAACAGATTTAACGTGCATCACTCCCCTACACGGCGGATCTTTAGTGGTACTGGGATCGAACATATGACACGCTAACTATGATCCGATGCCTAGACCACTTGGCCACCGCGGCCACATGTTGCCTGGAGAAAAAAGAGGTTGAGTATTAATCTTTCTTAGAAGAAAGAACTATTATTTAATTTTTTCTCAATAAATTACATAAACAAAATAAAATATTTTCAAGTACATACTATTTTAAATAACACATTGTATTCCAATTTGTCTACTATTGTTATCATTCACTTCCATTCTTACGACACTCATGAGAAAAATTAAATATTTAATCCAAACCGAATGCTTCGACAGAATGTGACGAAAAATATACCTTTTAGCATCAAAACAAACATAGAAATAGAAATCTTATTTGTATGTATGTCACGCATCTACGCTCTATAACATGTGTCATCTACTTGACGTTCGGATGACGCTAATTTACTTCACACTTGTCGGCGTTGTTGCATTTGTGAAAACAGTTGCTACGCTCGCGGTGCAGCTTTGACTGATGATACACAGTTCAGCACAGGGCGTGGTCGTGCTATTAATGACCCTAAGGCAAACCACCTGTCAACCGAAATATTTCCTTAACAGCTTTTTTATGCACCTCTTTCGCATAGAAAATAGAGCAGACGATAAAGGGATCAAATTATCCATGTAAATGTTACGTGGGTAAACGTTTCTCAGATTGGAAATGTAGAAAATAACGGGGCTTTTAGCTATAATTACACCTGCAAATATTAAAAGGAGCTTGCACCAAATCACTGGAGAAAATGCCGAGGAAGCAGAATTTGTAAAACTGGTCATAAATTTGCAATTCGTTGTCATTTATAAAAGTCTGTTCGTTATGAAAATTGTGTCACGTTCCAAAGCGTTTATAGCTCGCTTTCCATTTGACGAAATTGTTCGAAAATGTTAGAACATGTCGTGAGAACAGGAAATAAAGATGGCGCGGTAGTAAATCTCAACTGTACCATTAAGTTTATCCTTGCATTTGTTGGAAAAGTGCGAGAGATATCGACGAAGAAATGCATTTAAACAATAATAAATCACAGAATATTTATGGCAACAAATTATAAATTTGTCTAGCTATAAATTAGATATGTAATTTAATTTAAACGATTGATAGATAATTACAGTTTTTCTTTATATTTAATTTACATATCTCTGAATCTCAGGAAAGACTTCTAAATGACGACTCATGGTAAAATGAGCTGAAAGTAACTCTTAAAAAGACATTTGAAGTCAAATATTTAGTTCCTCAACATAATGGCGTCCACTCCCTCTCACCCAAAGTACGAGAAAGCTTTTCCTGCTCAGATTTCTTCCATCAGTTTGTGCCACGATAAACTGCTTATCCATTGGTCAGGCATTCAAACCAACTCTGGCTCCTATTGGATAAGAAAAATTGTGGTCACTTTAAGTTTCTTTGACAGTCAAAATTTGTATAACTTAAATATTTTATTAAAAAATAGCTATGTTAAAATTAAATATTATACTTTTAACATAATTTATAAGTCTACGTTTTATTTTAATTTAGATATATTTAATTAATTCATGGGCAAAGTAAATAGACTAACTCATAGAACTTTGTCACAATAAACTGCTTCTCCATTGACCAGGCATTCGAGCAAACTCTGCCTCCTACTGGATTAGAAAAATTTTGGTCAATTTAAGTCTCTCTGACAGTTAAAACCTTTCTAATTTAAATGTTTTACTTTTAACGTAGTTTATAAATCTAAGTTTGTAAATTACATTTAAACTCTGCTTCTTGACAAATAACGACAGCCAGGTGGGCTACTTGTTCTTGGGTAAAAGAGAACGTTTTTCATGAGTTCTTGTTTTCGCGACGTGACTATGGATACACGTGAGTCAGGAAAGCCTTTCTTTTGATTCTTATTATTTTGTTTGTGTTTATCTCTTGTGTTGTGGAACTTCATGAATATTAAAATATTTGTTCCTGTAACATAAGCTGCATTAATTAGTATTTCACAACATGGAGTATTACAATGGCTCCCAACGTTTTTCTTTTACCGCCCACACTAAATGTGAATACGTTTTATTGAAAACCAAAGTGAAATGTTATGTATGTGTGCCGAACTAAATGTAAAGTGCATGATTTTATTGAAAACCAAAAGTGAAAGTGTTATGTGTTCCAGAGAAAATATTTTAATTTAAAAATCAATAAACATTAAAAAAAAAAAAAAAAAAAAAAAAAAAAAAAAAAAAAAAAAAAAAAAAAAAAAAAAAAAAAAAAAAAAAAAAAAAAAAATAAATTTAAAAAATCCAATACACATTTAATTAATTATGGACAAATTAAATATCTCAAGCTATTTGACATATCAGACAGGGAGGCAAGTACTCCAAATATACTTCCATTCACAGAAGGATGGGAAATTCGAATTTTTTTAATCCGTTGACCAAAACTTCATTTATTCAATAGGAATGCATCAATTTATGCAACAATGAAATAAAATATTGTAGATAAAAATAAATTTCGCCAATATTTTAAAACTTTATCTAATTTTCATAAATATTACCTTTAAATATTTTCTAAGCTATTCAAGCACAAATAATCTGTTTTCACAATTCCTTTTTTGTGATTAGTGCACTGTTAATTCCATAGAATTATATTGGTTTCTTTGTTTTTGGCAACGGGATTTTATCAGCTTAATCAGATACCGTGAACCCATCTTTGTTAGCTATCCACTAGAACCCGAAGTCCATTAGAAAAGCGTGACTGTTTACATTATACGATGCAAATGCTCACTCTTTGTGATGCAAATCAGTTAGCGGTTAGGAACCACAAGCTGTTAATTTCTTAACACTGACACACGAACATTCATCTTGTTGGCTTACGTCGTCGAAAGGCAAGTAGTATTCTTACCGGACTAGAGTAAAGCTTTGTCGGACATTTCCCTACAATGTGTTTGAGTAATGACCTAGTATAATGAATATGAATTTGCTTACATAAAAATAAATCAAAACAGATTCCATATGTACGTTTGATTAAAATAATAATAGAAGTTATTGAAATTTGCTTGAGAGTTACTAATTTGTAATCAGAAATGTAGAAAGTTACCCAGAACTCAAATTTTTATAATAAATTTATCAAAAAAGATTTTTTGAATCAAAACATCTTAACTCACACACACAAGTGATATTTTTTTCAGCTAAATCACAAAATCTCAGAAGGGTGAGACATTTACTTACCCTAAAGCACAAAACATTTGAAAAATTTTCTTTGTCTGAACTAAAATTTTAGAACTTTCCACACGTGTTACGAAAGAAATGGCAAATAAAGTAAATTAATTTGATGATTTGCTTGTAACTTAACTATCATAAATTCATATCCATTGTTTACTGTGAAAGCATTAATACTTATTCAGAAAACTTGTGACAGGCCTACATATTAAGTTAAAGTTCTGCATATTAAGCTTATTTTGATGAAAATGTGACTGGAAATTATAAAATAATGGAGTATACATTTATTCCACAGTAAATAATTATTTTACAGTTAGTTAAACCATTCCTCCTGCTTTCACACCTTTTCCATTTTAATCGTTTTTGGTATTCTTATAATTTAATATATTTACAAATATTATATCGTTGGTATATTTATAAATGGAAAAAAGAAAATAGCTTTACATTTGACGCGCTATCATATGCATAACAAAACAATCCTCTAAGATAGTTTTGCAGTCTTTTGTCTGAACAGATTTATATAATCCCTGACAATCTGCAAGTATAAAAACTACTAATAATATGCAAGAAAATTGTTTTGTTATTTTCGCAGGAACTTATACGTAATTCTTTAAATTTATTTATAATAGATAAAATATTCAAGACACTTTATTTTTTTGTATGAGTTACTTATTTAAAGACCATTTGCACCCAATTTTAAATTGTAGATTCCTAAACTGTATCACTTAGATTATATTAATTGCTTAAAGTATTTCTCGCTATCAATATGCTTGGCATGTTTTCATTTGCGAAGTTTCTTTCGGTGAATGAACCAAGTTCTTATAAAAATGTTCAATATTTCACATCTTGCACTATATTGCTAAATTGATTTTAAATTCATATTACATTGTAAAATTTTAAATCATACCGTACATTTTATCCATTTCAACATTATGAATTATACAGAAAATTTTATTTTAAATATATATGTTTAAAGCCCAAAACTTGTAATTTCTAATATAGAACAATCTTACAAGGTACACATATAGCTGAAAACAGTTCTAAGTTAATTTTTGAAAAACTTGCAATAAAAGCTGATTCAAAATTCAAAAAATTGAGTATGAATATGCTTGTAAGAAATTATCTATAATTTTATGATCTTATAAACTCAAAAAAGGATTAAAACATCGCAGAAACTATAAACGTTTTTAATTCCAATATGTAATCAAATTAACGTTTACGATTTTTACACGAATTCAATTTTAAAAAAAACTCTTTAAATATATTCTTAAACTAACTCCTTCATCGTAATTTAATAAACGTGATTTTAAAACAATACATTCATAATGAAATAAAATCTTCTCGCGTGTTTCTTTGTTTTAATTAAATAATATCCAATCATTTGCATCCTCTAAATACATCCCAATCAAAAATTATGTTCATGGTTACTTTTACTCCAGCAAACTAAATCCTTAATCATCGTATAATACTTGGATCGATTATATCTTTTACAAAAATTACTTCCTCTCGTTCCTTATTTCACAATTTGAAACTCCTCCCATACATCACGAGCCATCATCTCCAGTTAAGTGAAGTTTCACACTCCGTAATGTAATACGAAACTGCTGACCACAAATGACGCCGCCATGTGAAACTTTTCCTTCCATAAACCACCATCAAGTGAGACTTATAGCTAGTTATTAACAAGGAATCGGTCCGCTGGTGATTGAAAGTGACAGCAAGCCGACCGGGAATGACAAATGCCACGAATCTTCGCGTCCATCGCCGCTCAGAAAGGCATTAATAACACGGCATTGATGCCAGCTCCTGTGCACCGACAATGCCAGGGTTTATCTAAGAAAAGACAGCTTTGGTGATGTGATGAAAGATTGGACTGTAAGGATATTTCTTCATGGTGGCTAATTGTAAAGAAAGGAGGAAATGCATTGTTTTCGAATAGAAAGGTACAGACAAAGATTTTGTACGTGAATTGACGATAAAGTAATTAAATACTAATTATTTTATATTCTAATTAACACGCAAATTAAATAAGGTAGTATTTTACTTGTCCAAACGACATCAAGAACGATAGCCAAGAAACCATTATTTTTCACACCCAAACATAAATATATTTAACTTTCCTAAAAAGTGGGATATTATCTTGATTTAACAGAATGTGTTTCAGTTTGCAGTTGATGTGCTAACTTTGTCTTCTTAAAAATTATTTAGGTCCTTGATTTTATGGCTAAAATTTTTACATGGTATTTCGCATTGGAAACTATCTTATTATAAAACATTTAATATTGTATTTATTTTATAGTACCTGTAAAAAATTATTCTTACACTAATTTCTCTTTCTTTTAATACAGTTAAATATGCAAATATTTATCCATATACTCAAAGGCTAAGACTTTGCTTGCTATCATACTACTGTAGACCTTTTATTCTGACCTATATTGTAAAATGTCTATCTTTTATTTAGCTTTACCATATTTACGACAACTTAGTATATATATGTGTATATGCATACATATGTATATACATATACGTGTGGGGATTGATAAAAACTTTCGATTTGAATAGGAAAATATTGTTCGAAAATATTTTGAATACAGAAAACGTATATGATAGACTTAACAAGGTTAAAAATAATTTTGCGATAATTTATTAGATATCCACAAGTTTAAAACACAAAATTTCGTTTCAATTTGTGTTTTATCTCACTATTACCCTAAGTACCCAAGATAATTTAGTTGAAGGTTTATTTAAGGAATCTGTTAATGCCCATGGAAACATGTATTATTTCATATTGGCGCCACTGCTTGGCTATCTATTAATTTTAAAATAACCATTATAAGCTGTTAACGGATAATGGCAACAAACCATGGTGCCGCAGCAATGTTTCGTCTCAACTCTAACGCTTGTTGTAAAAAAGATACCAGTTTGATCAAAAGATATCATGTCAAAAATCGCATCAATAAAGGAATTGATTTAAAACTAAAATAAAGTCGACCCTCGATAATTCGAAGTTGAAGGGACCGATGAAAAACTTCGAATTATCAAGAGGGTAAGAAAAAACTCCCATATTTAAATTTTAAACTATGTAATAAAACAATTGTCCATATGTATAAAATTACTTTAAAATATTTTTAAAAAGTACATATTATACAGTATAAATATTAAACAGAAGTTAAAAGTCATGTATTAAAATAATGCATGTATATGCAGTAATTCTCGAACAGGACTCTTTCACGCCCTACCAAATCTCTTTCATTCCTCATTGGAAATAAAATCGTATCGCATCCGGTTCCCTTAGACACTGTTCCCAACACGATTGGTTCTTCAAGGTAAGTTCAAGTCTGGCCCATGCCCTATTTGGTGCCACATACCATATTTGGTCACTCAGATGAGCCATAAATCGTTAACAATCATGAACATCTCTTCTTCACAATAGCGGACCATCTTTCAGAACACATGTGTAGCAAGGCCACGTTTTAAACTAAAATTAGGGATGGCTGACAGCAGATGCGGCCAGAACTGCCCACTTGATGAAGGAAAGCAACAAAAGAGTCCTTTCACCTAAAGAAACGGGAAAAACAAAGAAGGAGTAGCAGACAGATGGTCATCAAAGAGGCTACGTTACAGGAGAGACACGCAGAGACAATACAACCCAAAACTTGTAAGCTTGAACATGTTTGCTAAAGGACTCTACATGATAGTGAGTTTTTAATTGTCGAGAGTTTTATAAGATAACTTCGAATTATCGCGTGTTGTAGACTGGACAGCCACAGATTTTACTTCAAAATATTAAGTGTACCAAAACGTATTGTTTAGTTCAAGGGTTTTTCTAGGGCCTCAGAATATGCTTCGAATTAACGAGAGGTTCGTATTATCGAAAGTTTGAATTAGCGACAGTCGATTGTATTTGGATTTTCTAAAATAATTTCATTACAGTTAATTGATTTAATACTCAAACAGAATCTTTAATTTGTATTTGAAATGTAGACCCATAAGGTAAACCTTCTAGTACACCTATTATCTCTATTTTTCTTTAAAAATAATTTTAAAATAAGCTTTCATGATGCGTTATAAAAGGACTTCGACTGCCTTTTTACAAGATAAATTTTTATTGGGAAAATTTATCGCTATATCCAATCTCCTTTTGTTCCAAAATTGCTAAAAAATGTTCTAAATTGAGAGGCCTTGTAATAAAATAATGGTTTCGCAAATGTTAGAAAATTCTGAGTAATTTAATTTTTAGTTGTATTTATTGAATTATTGACTATGTACAGATTATGTAATTCATTAAAGGATAAGTAAAACAATTTTTATTCTATTTTCTTCAATATAAAAAATAATTCTTTTTTTTCCATTGATTAATATACTTTTGAAAATTAAGTTCTTTACTGATAAAAACAAGAACAAACCGTTGTATTGATTAACACATGTCAAGCTGAACTGAATAAAATATTAAAAATTACGCCATGTAAATTTTCCAGTAAAGATTATGAAGAGATTTGACGAAAATACAGATGTTTATCCTATAAAATCCCAAATTTTTATCAAACTCAATTGTATTAAATAAGGAAAATGAAAAGGAATAATTCATTTCATTATAAAAACTTAGTAGAATTTTATGTACCTTTTCAATTGTTTGTAAAAAAATAAATAAATAAAAACGCCACCTATACAGCAGAATTTTTAAGGAATTTTTTTAATACTAATTTTAAGTGTTGCATTTCTATTAGGAAAAAAATATAGTTTTAAATTATATGTCTGTCATAAATTCTCCTTAAATAAAAAAAAAGTAATATAAAAAAATGTTTAAGTCAATTACTACTTAGAACAGCAAAAAAAAATATATTTGTGTTAATTTTTATTAAATAGTTACAATTAATATAAATATGCATATAAATATGATAGAATCACAACATTAAGTGACAATTAATTTTAATTAATTATCTTTAAAATATCGTATTATCATCCAAAACAATCATGTAAAAAAATTTCATTTCATCTGAATACTTTGAAACGTGAGGGGAAAAAAGAAATCTGACCCAAATCGCTAAAAATGAGGAAAACGTGACTGTATCTGTAATTCTGTAAATAATGTTTTTCAGTCAATTAATTTTAATGAATTATAATTAAGTTATCGTACTGTTACCCAAAACAATAGTGTATAGTCTAAAATCCTTTTCAAGCTTTGACACAAGTGGCCAAAAAGGATGCCAACGTGGCTGTATTTGTAATTCTTTGAATAATTAATTTTAATCAATTAATTTTTGATTAATTATAATTAAATTACTGTATTGTCATCCAAAATAATCATGTATATAAAATTTCAGCTCAATTGAGTGCATTAAAATGCATTTTATTAACGATTGAAAATTTGAAAATGATATATATACATATATATATATACATAAATATAGAGAGAGTGTGAGTTAATAGTAGGAATTGAATAATAAGTCATAGAAAAAATAATCTCCAGAAAAATATATATTAATAATGAAATAATTATTTTTAATTTATATGTTTAAAAAAATATATATAAAAATAGTTCTGACATTTAAATTAGAAAATCTGGAAAAATCTCCAATAATATTTATTCAGCATACCATTCATGGTTAAGCAAACTTTTTAATACCACGGGAGTTAAAAAATTTTAGTTCTATGCTTGCATAATAAAATTTATTAAGCATACAAGATACATCACCAGGAATATCGGCATTATTTTTGTACCTCGTGTCCAGTTGTTCCTTTTGAAAAATACGAGAAAATAGCGTGCACTGAATGCTTAAAAGAAAACAACAGGCTTTCACGTGTGCCACATAATTCTAGACGAACATAAATCTATGAAAAGACGACGTACATAAATTTGGCTGGGAAATTTATTCCAAAGTTATTTACTAATATTGACCACTGTTTAGATTTATTAGAGCACGCTTTCTTGCGAAAACATATATTACTTTTAGGTATTAAATATACTTTTCTTTTATCCGAAATAAGGCTA
Organism: Trichonephila clavata; assembly: GCA_019973975.1. Lineage (NCBI taxonomy): Eukaryota > Metazoa > Arthropoda > Arachnida > Araneae > Nephilidae > Trichonephila > Trichonephila clavata. The sequence goes on from BMAO01024693.1 coordinate 32,499, forward strand.
AAAGAAAAGTTTTAAAAATCAAATCGTGTTTTTAAAAGAATAAATAAATATTCTATTCCCTTACACAGTAAAATCGTTTTCACATTGAAACGAATTGGGATTTCTGAATGCAAATCGTATTTTTTAAAAAATAAAATAATATTCTAATCTCTACACCGAAAAATTGTTTCCGCATTAAAACGAATTAGGATTTTTGAAATTAAATCAATGTAAAAGAAAAACATTTAATTTTTCTTTGCGTAAACTTACAAGCATTACATTGTGAGCACATCTTTCGAAGATTGTTTTGCATATTCTTTTATTTTTTGTTAGAGAACCATGCTTGACTTGCATTGCATTAAATAATAACTTTAACATTATTTAAGTTAATAGTCACTTGCATTTATTAAAGGTATCCGACTAATTGCTACAACTTTTTTTAATAAAATAAAGATATGAGGATTTTTTGTTGTTTTTAGATGTGCACTTAATCTTAGTTAATATAGGAAATTGCTTAAACACACAGTAATTATATTCACATAAGTGCCTGTAAATTTTATAATAAAACAGTGATTGATAAATCTGATGGTTAAAACACTTCTACTATTATGTAGGACATACACAAAAATTTCCACACAGTTAATTATTTTCAAAACTTTTTTAGCAATCACTGGCAAGTTTTAGCAATTAAAAAAAACACATTTCGAGTAAAACGTGTTTTAAAGCACGGCATCTTGCTTAAAATAAGGGCATCTGTTTTTACTAAAACACTTGTAGTTTTTGTTTTAGTGAACGGAAAATAATAAACTTTGTATTTTTATAAAGCTAATAAGATGACCGATAAAATAAAATTATAAAAAAATTGTCAATATTTGGCAAAATTTACAATTTTAGGTTTGTCTGATACCTTATTATATACATGAGAATAGCAACTCTCTCTTCACGAGATTTCTCCGTAACAACTCTACCTACAATCCTGAAATTTGGCAGAAATATTCCTTGTAATGAGAAGAGATTCCTTAAAAACGGAATTTTCAAAAATTGATTTCCAAGGGGGAGTTGCGAGAACACAAGAGACAAAAATATGTTTTTGAACAAAAAGACCTACGGATTTAAAATTTAACAAGCGGGTTTTTCGTTTTTATTTTTATTTTTAGTAAAGATCCCTAAGAACTTAATTTGTGGAAAAAGATGAGACTTTCTGCAATTGAGTTTTTAGACTTGCGGACTTTAAATTAGACAACCGTGTTTCTTCTGTTCAGTAGAGTTTCTTTCTGAACGAATTTTGTGGAAATAGACTCTGAAATGGATTTGTAGAAGATTACACGTGGCATTATATTTTCGAAAAAATATGTTTTGTTACACTTGGGATGTGGAAAGCATGTTTCTTTTTAAGAGTAAAAGAGCTGCTCAAATTGTTTTTTATGGAAATTGACACCGAGGGGGGCTACAGTAGGAAAAATAATATTTTTGTCTTAGAAATTCGAGGCCTGATATTCTTAAATCAATAGACAAATATTATAAGAATATATTTCAATACAATTTAATGCTTTATGCAAGGCTTAGATAACAGTAACCTAAAAGAAAGAATCTGTAGTTTTACAATGTCGTGAAAACCCAGTGAAGCGGGTGAATAACGGACAGTTTAGAAATGTATGGTTAAATTTTAGGACTAAAATATTAATGAAACCGCAAAATTGAAAATAGGTTCAACTAAAAAGTATTGAATGTTAAAATATTAATTACTGTCTTAAATACTTGTATAATTTTCTAGGAATTGAAAACATTTCTCTGGAAAAAAAATCAAGAGCATGCCTTAGGACAAGGGAATCAACGAACAAAATAAAAATTTTGACCAATGTTTATGTTGTGAAAAAGAGACTTATTTTTTTGCTTGGAAACTCTACTTTAATGAAGCACATTGCTATTAATTACCAAAACATTAATTTGTTTAAATTATTGAATAATTTTGGGTTATTGTTATTATAATTTATTGTTTAAAAAAACGATGTCGCTTTAACTTAAACACTATTTTTTTCATAGAACAATAGCCATCTCTACATCGAAAATAAAATAATTTGATTAACCAAATTAATTGTGTTGAAAACCTCTGATTATAATTATAATTATTATTTTTTTTAATATTAAATATTGAATTTTTTTTCCGTGAGAATTATTTCTCAATATAAATTTATCAAAAAAAAAATATATATATAAATATAATTTTATCTAACAGCAAGAACTCTGTATATTTTTTAATTTAAATTTTTCATACATTTTTTAAAATTTATATATTATTCAAACTAATTTAAAAACTTTAACAAATAAGATAGAAAGAGATACAATTAATAAAAGTATCCTGATTAATTGCTAAAATAATCATACAAATCCTATCTCCTAATTGTTATTACTGCACTGACAGATGGCTTAAACTATTACTGCCTGAAGCAAATGGAACTATTTGATTATTCTAACTATATTGCATAAACTTCATAAGACAGGAAGAATGATTAAATTAATTACAATCCTTAATGAAATGTAATGCATTAGTTTGTTGAAAGTCGCTTTCGATCAAATAAATAATGTATCTGAAAGACTTCATTAATTAGAAGCATTTTAGGAATTAAACTTTAAGGATATAATCTGTACTTAAGCATATTAGCTCTCTACAGAAAAGGTTTATATGCTATACATTTTTGTTTGTATTTTTAATAGATAAAAATATAAGAAAAAATTTGATTGACAGTATTTTCTATAATGTATTGAACATGTAACAATTACAGAACCTTTTATATTATCAATTAAAAGCATGTTACTCTTTTGAGCATTGAGGTATTGTAGTGTTTCTTCTTATTAAGATGTGTTGTGGTGTGTGTATGCATTTAAGAACTAAGCCATTTTTAGAACTCAAATGCATTTTGAAAAAAAAACATTTAAATACTTATCTTTATCTTGAAACATTAAAGTGGCAATAGGTAGCGTTTTGAAAGTGATAAACAAAGTGTTTTTATTGTGCTATATTAGAAAAATTATAATATTGATTCGAAATTTTTAGAATGTATTAAGTTCCGGTAAAACGTTAACTTCCAAATTAAGAAAACTTTGAAATTGAGAAAACTACAATGGTTATCAGACTTTTATTACTTGCATTTCCAATTACTTTTAGTTAGAATTTGTTACATGAGACATCTTAAAATGATTAGAAAATTACTATAATCTTAACAAACAGCTATGAAATTTTTATGTTTCTACAGCTTGTAAAAATTCTTCATTCTCGGTAAAAGTTATTAAGCAACGAGTTCATGTTTCAAAAAGCTAACTTTAGAATAATTATATATATATATAATTATATATATATATATATATATATATATATATATAAATTTTAAATAAATACTCGAGAGACAGAAGTGACTAGAAGAATTAACGAAAGAAAAATATCAAAATTTTGGAAACCTAAGAAGAAGGTTGCTGTAGTATTATAAACGATGAGGACTGATGAAAACTTTTAAAATTACATTAAAGTGAGTTTTAATATTTTTCATATTATATATATATATATATATATATATATATATGTGCGAATGTGTGTGTGAGAGAGAGGGAGAAAGAGAGAACCTGGATTTGTTAACTTTCTCTTTGTGCTTCTGCTTCAACTTTTGAAAGTCTAAATCAGAATCATACATGGACTTTTGAATAAGCGCAATAAAAATCAGAAATGTTTTGAAAATTCACATAACATTTTTTTAATCATTAAAATGAATCCAAACTTAATAGAGTAAAGTACTTGATTTTTTTTATTTTCTGTTTTGGCAACAAGCAAACAAAGAGAAAAATGTTTATGATAATGATGCAAAATGCTTCTTATTTAAACGATATATTCAAAATCTAAGCACTCATTGAATCGTATTCATTAATTTATCTTTGAATTTGTCCTTCCAGTGAAAAATGACACACTGATTTCAAATCTGAAAAGCTCACGCTTTCATTTTTTTTTCACCTTGTATTAAAATATAAGAGAGCTTGATTTGATGCTTAACTTGTCTTATTTTTATCGAGCATAACTATATGATAGGAATTTATATGATAATTAAAATTTATTCATATTTTATTTATGATTTGCATTCCATTTTCAATGTAATTCATAAACGGTAAATCCAGTATTTTAAAACTAAGTTTGGTACTCGCTATATATTTGTATTTAAATCACTAATTTGGTAACTGTTTATAGGAAATTGAAATAAATACTATGGAAAATCTGCTGAATCACTTAAATATTTATTTCGCTTTAAATATTTTATTTTGCAAACTGAGGTTAACTGAATTTAAAATAAAAGTTTGCAGGAATAATGTGTATGGTTAGCACATGGAAAGTTCAGTTTTTTATACTTATATTAAACAACGTGTGGAAAATTAAAACTCATAATACTTTGCATCGTATCACCTCCAATTTCGAAGATGCAAACGTGTTATTGCATACAGAAATAGCAAAATGAATTAAACGATTTTCAAAGAAGAAACAATATATTTATTGACAAAATAAAACTGAATGTAAACAGAGATGTTAAGCTAGAAAGAAATCAAGGTAAATACTATGAGTGCTAAGTCAAATGAAAAATCTTTATTAGAAACAAGTTCGGAATATAATTTCCATAGAAAAAGAGTGTACCTAAGCTTAGCACCTTTCATTTGCTTAAGTGAGGTAGGCCTGTATAAATAATGAATCAAGATGAAAAATAGCATTTTTCATTAAATTATTGAAAATTTATTGCGTGATATATTTAAATCTTAAGCGATACGCCTTACGGAGAATCGCGATGATTTTAAAAATTAGATAAACAAAATTAATGGATAAAATTTATATGAAAAATCGTAAATTGTTCGGATAATATAAAAAGATTAAATGGAGAGGTACTTTATCTAGTTAGAGGCGTTTGAAAAATTGTTTTCAGTATAAGGCTAGAAAAAATATTGAAATATGGGCCTTGCTTCAAGATTTAAAGCCATTTATCATTTTAAATATGCTCAGTTTGTTTTTATGACGTAGGATTCGATATTTTCTGCTACTTGAAAGAAAGTTACGCGTTCGGAAAATAACAGTTTTTATATAGAATGTTAACAAAATATAATATTTTCATTTTTAAAAAAAAATGTAATTAAGGACTAACTTAACTCAAAAAGAATAATAAATTCATATTTCTAAAATTGTAGAATGATGAGAAATCATATTATTTTATTGCCAGAATATAAATAATCCGAAACTATCACAAAAGAAAAAAAAGATTCACTGCAACAATTTGCAAAATAAAGCCCGATTTTTATTGAAATACAAATTTTTAAAATTGACTCTTCTATAAACGTCGTGCATGGAAGAAATAAAATATTTACCAATTTGGTGTTTCTAAAATTTTTAATAAGCTGTGTTTTTTGCGATAGAATGTATAATACATTTTTTGGTGCAATTTTGATTTGAATTCACGTAATGCTGTATATAGTTATTACAAGCACTTTAATATTTAAAGTTAAAATCTAATAGTATTTCTAAATCCTTTGCAAGACTATTTTTTCCAGTAAAGTTATGCTTAAATATTTTTGGGATTTCAGTGAATTTATAAAATGTAGTTCATTTAGCTTATTATCGGAAATTAATTTGAATTTAAGATGATTTTTGGGGGGAGTATGTTTCTCACCGTCCACTGGAAGCTATTCAAAGATGAGATATCTTACGTTTTGCATTTTTATATTGCATTCCATGATATTTATGAAATTTAGTTTGTAAAAACTAAAATCTCAAACAAATTATAAATTATACATATTTTGTACTAAAAAGGTTAAGAATTTATGCATATTACATTAAATTAAATTTAAATAAAATAGAGATCAACACGTAGTAGGACTTTGAAAGCTCTATAAACGCATACTGTGCTATGTACTCGTGTATTTTTACACGCTTTTATAAGCTTCATTTATATGTAACGGAATCTTTGAACTCCATTTTTACATAATTTAAAATATCAGATTAATTTGAAATTTTGCTCTCTTGTCCAGAAACACGATAGCAATACAATAATTTGTTTGTCATTGTCCCAATCAGGATCATCAGGATTAACGATTTACGGTTTTCAGATCCCATCCCACATCTGGTGACTAATTTCAGATCCCATTTCCAGATTTGGCGACTAAAAGATTAAGTAGCAACTTAATTCGATTAACTGCAAAAGGTTGTTTTTTAGTTTTTTTAAACCATACTTTTTTATTTCTAGTATAAAAAGCAACATATGTACGCTTTCTGTGAAGTCCGTATATGATCACTAACTTAAGCTAATCCTAGGTCACGTGGGTCAGTTTTCTTGCTGCTTAAGAAATTTACAGGTCTTGCTTTTGTTACTTGAAATTCCAGAATTCAGTTATTGTGGTAAATGAAGCTCTAGTGACACTAATCATTGTTGGGAAAACATATTCCCATTGGCATTTAAAACTTGGTAAATTTGGTTGTAAGTATATATATAAGGCTGTCTTGGTTAATGTGGTTGTAAGTATATATATAAGGCTGTCTTGGTTAATGTGGTTGTCAGGCTTTTTATAAAGGGTTAACTTAAGCTGTCATGATAGTCGTGTTATCATTGTTTACTCTCAATATATTATTTATTCGTCAGAAATAAACTTTCTACTTTACATGACTTTAATTTTTTAAAGACGTAAACCGAGTTTCAATAGTTGGCAAGAAATGAGTGGGCCGATTGGCTTGTAAAGGCTGCAGCCAAGCGCAAAATTTACATTGCTGTTAATATTCCTACATAATTTTAGAAGATCACGAAAGAAAGGATGGCAAATTCTTGTAACCAAGAATATCTCATTTCGAATAAAGGGAGCTTAACAAAGAAATTTTTTCCAACCATTAATAAGAGACTGACTGGTCTGCCATCGTTTTTATACTACTTACAAAATAAACCAATTTCTAACTGGTCATGGTAACTTTAAAAGCTATTTGAACAAATTTAATTTTGTTCAGTCATCTTCATGTGATTGTGATATTGGTAGCAAGGAAAATATAGAACATGTGCTCCTTCATTGTTTCAAGTTTGAAAGAGAAGGAAAAATCCTAAGACTAGATTTCAAGGGGCTTAATATAAATTGAACTCCGAATCTTTACCAAATTTTTTCTTGCAAAAGTGCTTATAAAAGTTATGTGGAATGTGTTGTAAATATTTTTAATCTTTTTTACCTTCAAAGGATTTTTTTCCATCATTCCTTTGTAATGTGTGATTAATACTTTCTTCTCTGTGAGCCCCGTGTGATACTTTGTGGTGTACGGGGATTTTATGTAATTGTTTTCAATAAAAAAAAGCTTTCAAATTTAATTAGTAAGGCCCAAAGAAAACTGTTGATTATTCATTTCCTATATGTGCTTTAATTTCAATAAATCTTTTATCCTTTTCTGGCGCACTTACATACCCTAATTACTTCGAATATTTCATTTAAAAATATAAATATGTTACCATTAAAGTGTATGAGTCAGTTATTTTATAGAATAACTAGGTATTTCATGAAATAACTAGACGACTCAGTTAAAGCGAACAATAGATAGAAAATTTCATATTTTTCCTAGTTATTCTATCAAACAACATATGAGAAACCATTAAAGTGAAAAATAAGCAATTTCATAGTTACTTTATAAATTAATTAATCATAAAAAGCTGAAACCCCTCGAAAAATACATTTTATCCCTAGTGTGGATGATTAACTGATAAATAATAAAGGAAAGCAGATATTTATTATTGCTCGTATAGTGGACATTAGTTCAACAGAAAGGAAAAGAAAAAAATATGTTTTGTATTTGTTACTGCCCCACAAGTAACTTTTCTACTCCCTCAATTTCAAGGATATCACAAAGCTCAAGTAACTAATAATCACGTGGAACATTTTCTGAGCTGTTTTTACATTTTAAACTTTTGCTATCAAGGTTAAAAAAATTTCACAAGTAAGTGCAGCACTGGTTATTTTGTGTTCCACGTTTATGTAATAAAAATTCAAATCTCTCTTACATTAAACCTTTCTTATTCACAAGTTGGTCTGCCATTCCTGAAAAAATCACTGCTTGAAAACAGGTGGCAAAAATATTTGATATTAATCTAAATTCTAAATCGGTAATATAAATACACCATCTAAATTCTACACCTAAAAACGAAGAAATAAAGGGTATACACACACACGTAATTACAAAACAACAATAAGCAGTTACAAACTGACTAAAATGAGCTAGAATCGGTTCAAAGTACTGTATTTCGTATTTTAACGATCAAGTAATCACTATTTTATACAATACTTAGTTAAATCGTGGAATTCAATAATTTTATGTACTCTAACTGTTTTGTCTAGTCATTTCATGAAATACATACTTGTTCTGTGAAATAACTGATTTCACACTTTAACGGTAACATATATATTTAATAAATGGTTTTCTTTAAATCATTCCATTTATGCATGAATTATTTTAGTAGGAACATACCTATTTGTGATGAGAAACCGTGCAAGAGCTATAATTGAATAATATGTTAAAGTATATACTCCTTGAAATGTTTTATATTATTCTTTAATTAACACAACAGAAATTAAGAAAGTATCTCAGATAAAATAAACGAACTGTTTAAAAAGAGAGCATATGGATAAGAGTATAAAATAGATAGTCGCTTTCATTTTATTAGTCATATATCTGCGTTTGTATTTTAACTCTACCAGTTGCAATATATAGTATTGTACATATTATTTATATCGATATATCTATAATAAATTTTTAAATAAACATTTATTTTTATGGTTAAAGATTTATTTTTAAATTAATAAACAAATGTAAATATTAATTAAATTTTAAAGGCATTGAGAGAGCTGAAAAAAGGAAATTGAAACCTCAATTATTTTCCCTTCCTTATGCCTTTTAGATAACCGCCATGTTTGTAGGAAGTTATTTTTGTTTGTTCAATGTGCAAGATGCGTGTTCTACGTTATTTAGAGAGAGAAAAGTAAAAACAAAAACTTTTAACATGAAATAATATAAATTCTTGTTTAGTTTTACGAAATACGAAATGCAGTATTATCTTTCTCCGTGTATCAAAAATGTATTTACTCATATTACAAAGAACAAAAACACAATGTAACATATTTCAAAACCTGACATTTGCAACATATTTATAAGAACACATAGAAATATCTTATGTCGAGAACATAAAGCATACTATATGAAACTGATATTTCACAAATTGAAATGCATATTTTCATGTGTATATAAATATTATATAAAATAATATATTTGTTCATTTCAATTTTAAAATAAAGATTTTAACAGGAAAAGGATTATGTTTCAGAACATTGTTTTCTAAGAAATTCGTTGCAAATATTTTACATTTGTTAAACATTATAGTATGATATATTGTATATATATATATATATATATATATATATATATGCAATATATTATACTATATTGTGTATATATATACACAATATATTATACTATATTGTATATATATATATATTATACTATATTGTGTATATATATATATACAATATAATATACTATATTGTATATATATATATAAATAGCAGTAAATAATTCAAAAGAAGACTAATAAATCCCAAGCATCCTAAGATCAGACCGGAAGCACCAAGAATATGGAACCATGAGAAACCAAGCGACGGACACACACATAAAACATTTTTACAAAGGCAATTGGCAAACGATTATAGTAATATTATAAACAAATACCGGCGGCCACTTTTCCCTGGAAGCGGGATACTTATATCAAGCAGCAACAGGAAGTCCTGAAATTCTCATGATTTCTGTGGAGGGATCTTATAATTGGTGGAAAGATACGCACGATTTAAAAAAAAACGCTACGTAATTTTTGTTTTGTTAAAGTTACGATTACAATTCGCTTGGCGGGTAAACTAACAGCTAATAATTTAGGTGAGAGTCCAGGGGGTCAGGGCCATTATAAATTACAAATCCTTAAAGATGAAATTAACGTGAATTATATCACACACACACACATATATATATATATATATATATATATATATATATATATATATAGTCTTTGGTCTTAATAAAAAGGAAATTGTAATGTTGGATGAAATCTTAAATAATGAGCGCTTTAAGGTGTGTCATGCAGTTCACATCATAAAAGACATTAATAACTTTTTAGTTAATAAATACAATATAAATGTTAATAAATTTAATGAACCTATACACAATACTGCACTTTATTATTCATGAATAAAACATTTGATAAAGTAAATTTTTCTACTGTAATTAATAGACATTTGTCACTTTTTCCTGTTAGGTATGTAATTGTTAAAAAAGCTTTTAAATATAATACAACGATGGGCAGATTTATCTTTAATTATAATAATAGATCACCTTCTCTTGACATAGATGACTGTAAATGTAAGAACTATCATGAATTTGTTGATAGCTATCATAAACATGTAGTTACAGGCAATTTAAATATAATCAAGGACAGAATTTTAAAAGATATTATGAGTAAAGGAACTAGTTTTAGATTAAAAATTTCTAGCAACAATAAAACTGTTAAAAAACAAATTAATAATGATATAAATAATTTTATTACTAAATTTGCAGTTAAATATGGTTTGCATTTAGAGGCATTTGATGATTTTAAGTACAATATAATTTAAAAGACCTGATGAAAAATTTAACTATTATTCTAAATCAGTACTTACTTATAAAGGTGTAAAAAAGAAGATTTATGATTTACAAAAGAATTTTATCATTGTTTACATAGACAAAGTGCCTGGTAATTATGCAATAATTTGTAAATACTTTTAGAATAATATGATTAATGAACACTTTTTAAACAATGACTGTTTTAAAAGATTGGACTCGTCAAATAAAGAAATTAATAATCGAATTATTGCTATATATAAAAAAATTGGGTGTTCCCATTCACAAGATTAAGTTTCCATATATATTTTTAACCCCCTAAATTCCATAAAATCCTGTTAAATTAAGAACAATAACAAATGGTTTTAAAACTTATATCACTACTGCAGGTAAAATGCTGCATAATATTATACAAAACTTCATCAATAAGCAATGTAATAAAGCTATATTTAAAAATAGTAAAGATATTATAGATTATTTTTAAAATAAAAATATTTCTTCAGTTTATAGTTATGACTTTGAAGATTTTTTTAATTCCTTTAATATCAATGATATAATTAGGGTAATTTTAGATAATCATAGTATAATTATAACATTAATATTAATTTACAAAAATTTAGAGCTGTAATAGATTTAGTTTTAAAAGAAAACTACTTTAATTTTAATAGTTCTCTGTACAAACAAACAAAATATTTGCCACAAGATGTGCTAGCAATAGTATGGCTAATTTATATTTACACTTTTAGGAAAATAATTAGATTATTAATGATGTTTACTTCTTATTTAGATACATATATGACCTAATTATGTTTGATAAAAATAATAATTTTAACCCCAATATTACTTTTTATTCGAATTATTTAAAGCTAATTAAAATTAATAGTAATCCAGTTAAAACAAATTACTAGGTTGTATCATTGTGTATTAAGAACTATAAGTTACATAGCAATATTTATGATAAAAGAGATGATTTTAATTTTAACATTCTTAAAGTGCCTTACTGGAATTCCAACCTACTATATCAATATATAGAAATATTATTTTCAATTATATTTATCGTAATAATGTATTAGTTAGCGATAAATTTAATATATATGTAAATCTTAATAACTTTATTAAACCTTGTATGGAACACGGATACCCTCCTAAATTGATAAAAAGTTACCTAACAGTTAAATAAAAAAGTTATTGGTTGTACAGTTTATCGATAGATGGCGCCTCTAGCTAAGTAAATTAACAATATAATATTTTATTAAAAATTAATTGTGTATGTCTGGGTGGTATTTTTATTTTCTATAAATTTTAAAACAAAATATAGAGTTTTTAAATAAGTACATATATAGTAAATGTTATTTTATCAAAACTTAATAATTTTATGCGTTACTGTTATTGTTCATAGACCGGGAATAGGTGTTGTAGTGAGTGAGTGAGTGACTGTAGTGTTTACTGGCGCAAGAGCCAATTTTGGCTAAACTGTTAGGTGTTGTAGTACTCACGTGGTAAGTCTTTATCTAATAGTTTTAACCTTGATTTTAAATATTTTAGTAATTATTACAGGTTATAATATTATCGTTTTACATTAATAGATTATGGTTTTATTTATAAAAATAGTTAAACTTCTCTAGAAATTTCTTGCTTTCCCTATGGCCCAGAGTATTGGAAAATTCAGGGGAAGGTTAACTGGGCGAAAAACATTGTTTAAACCTGCAATCCTGGTTCTTAAGGCCAGGATTTGCTGTAGCATTTCTGTGGCTAAATCTATTCTTTTATGACTATATTATATAACTATATTTTTGTAATATATATATATATATATATATATATAGTTGGCTGTGTGGTGTGGTTGGTATGTCGATGTCTTTCTGCACCCAAGTTTGCGGGTTCGACCCTGGCCCATATCGGTGAATTTTCATGATGCAGAAAATCGACAGAGGGTATGTCGTGTTATTTTACGGCATATAAAAGATCCCTAGTGCATCTGTTTGTCTTGGTGCTGTAGGACAAATTAAATTCTAGTACAGGTTCGCATCGTCAGAGCTCAGGTGCCTCCCTCTGGGGAGGAAACTGGGCGTCAAAATTACCTGCGGGTATTGGTATCCACCTAAATGGTGGCCACATTAAAGAGAGATAAAAGCCTCCGGGAATGAACTATGCCGGCAATGTTAAAACACCAATCTGCAAGCCCATTAAATGTAGTATTCAAAATAGTATAGTACTATTACTGTTAGAATAGAGTACTAGTATATACATATATATATATATACAGAAATGCCACTGAATTAGGTATAACTACCTAGTAACGATTTTGGCCTCCTCTGGCCTTGAAAACAGCTGCCACTCGACGAGGCATACATTCAATAATTTTTTTGGAAACGTTCCACAGGAATGACTTGCCAAATATTGGCTAAAGTTGTCCATAATTCAGTAAGGTTCGTTGATTCTATGTGTGATAGCCTTTTAAGCCGTGTTCCAAAACAGCCAATCAATGGTCAATAGCATTTAAGTCTGGTTTTTAGGTGACCAATTTATGATAGAAAAGTCAGAGAAATGCCCATCCAACCAGCCAGTAGCAACCGGGACTTGTAAGATGTACAGTTGTCTTGCTGGAAAAATCCTTTACCGTGAGGATAACAGAACAGCATAAACTGATTGGGGGATCCCTCATCAACTCTACTTATCGAATTCTCCATGGGAGGTTGGTATACGTGCCAAAGATTCCAAACACAGAGCCCCTAAAAACACACCAGACCCTGAATGAGCCAACAAGCCCTTGTACAGTTCCGGCGTTGCATGCGGGATCCATGGCTTCATGAGCCAAGTGCCCTATTCTCAGCCTCCCGTTGGCGTTAAGTAATCTGAATGGAAACTTATCACTCCATGCTACTCGCTTCCAGTTCTCTACACTCCAGTCTCTGTGCTCTCTTGCCTGGTAAGTCGTGCAACCGGATCGCAAGCATCGAACAATGGTACTCTCGAAGATCGAGGGTTCCCGAAACTCAAACGATGAAGCGAGCGTTGCACTGTCCGTTTAATATCTTTACGACTGGCACTGTCATTCAACTGGGAGGTAATTTGAACTAATTTTTGGCTTCGCTGCCTACGTACAATACGCCTGAGCCGTCTCTCACGACGCACTGTCAAGGCTAATTGCCCTTTGCAGTTTGCCTGATTGTTAGTTTTTTGTCCACCATCCATGTATTCTTATCCATGTCCACATCCCATGTATTATATAGTGCCTCCACGCCACAGGTGGAGTTGGGAAAGGTTGACTCAGCCTTTCATCCCTTCAGTTGGTTGATAAATGAGTACAAAGCTTTTTTTGCTTGGGAACTAAACACTGGAGGTCCACGTCAGACTGACCATCTGATCTAAACATTTTTTCATACACCGTCATGAAAACTGCAGATAAGCACAGTCTGCCTTGGCCCTAATGTGTTGTTGCTCAATGAATTCAGTTTTACAATGGTTATAATCTCAGAGTTGAATATTATAAGCTTATGTATCTATAAAGTTTTAGGTTAGTATTTACCTCATTATATCAACTTTATAATTTCAAGGGAATGCTGGTTATAAAGAAATATATGATACATATTTGCCCATGATCTCAATGTTTTAAGTTTCTTATTCTTCACATTAAAGAAAACAATTTTGTTTATTATTATTGAATATTTAGAAACCAAATTGACTTTATGTAAGGATATTTTTCCCCCTATCCAATATTCCTTTCATATTGTAGGGATTTCATATGATTGTTGATGTTTGATTTTATGTTTCGTGTGAAATTGTGGGAGTATTTTTGTCCTTTTGAGAGAAAATGTTATCCTATTAATTAGTGAAAAAATAAATGATTTAATTTTTCGTCTCAATAAAAATGTTAATGTCCATGATAATTATAGGATATTATATTGCAGATCTTGATCTAACACAACTATATATTTGTCACCGGAATATATAAGAATATGATTTGTTCTTAATCATTTCATTTGAAATAAAATTTTTAAAAAATGCTTTTTCTAAGCCTTGCATTGAGTCAATTAATAATGAATTGAATCATACCCGAAACATGATTGAATATTAAATAGAAAAAAGTACAACACTTTTATTATTATAATTATTCAGTTTAACTCAAAATTATTTTTAATTTTTCCAAATTCGAAATTGAAAACTAGTTTTTTTTTATTTTAATTTAGAATCAATTAATCATTGTCCCACCACACTCATTAAACAACTTTACATTTGTATTTTGCATTTGAGAGTTATCGTATATTAAATTCTAATTCTAGTTGTTTACTTCGAGTATTTATTACTATTGTAATTCCCTTAACCTTCTGCCTTTTATTATTTTATAAAATTGAATCCAGAAAAAAAATATTAAATAAAAAAATATTTTTAAAGTAATTTAAAAGGCAATATGTAAGGAAAGTAGAGTTTTAAAATAAAGCTAGTAGATATGCTTCCAACATTTTATTACTGTGGAAGATTAAATTAAAACAACTAAAAACTCATTTAGATGTGATTAATTTTGTAATATTTTCTTTTAATCAAAGGTAACAAAAATGTGAATGTTTAATTTAAAAAAGAAACATTTTAAAATAATGCTATTAAAAAATCTTCGTTGACATGCACAAAATACTCTTCATTTAAAAGATTTTAATGCCATTTCATTTTTTAAAAGAATTACCGAAATTAAAATTATATTCTAAGAATGTTTTCATTTCTGATTTTGAAAAAAAATCCTGTCGAAAATAAAGTCCAAATTAATTTCAAAAATGCCTTTGTTTTTAAAGAAAACAAATGCTTAAGAATTTTTAAATGGTAAGTATGTATTTTGTAGATGAGCGTAGCATGAAATAAGTTAACAATATTTTTTTGTTGAAAAATTCAAAAAATTAGGATAATTGTCGCTATAATTTAAAAGAAAAATAAATGCAAAAAAAAATCTATTGACTAATTTAATTAAAAAATATAGTTAATAGTTAACATTTTATGATATCTCACATGACCTTACAAGCGTCACGTACACGATCTGGAATATTAAGCACGCATTTTTTTAAAGTAATTTTTGCTGATAATTTCCCTAAGCTTCCAGAGTTAATCTTTGTATTTCAGAATTTTTAAGTCCCTATGAAGTACTAAAACCCTAAACCTGTTTCTTCATCAATACTCGCATATTCTCCATGTTTTTAAATCGGGCGAATGGATCGGTCAAGGAAGGTGCTTTTTTTATATTGTTCTTAAGCAAAACAGTTATGACTGGAATGTTTTATAAGATACAGAGCTTTGTTGAAAAATAAATTCACTGATGGCTTCAAGCAATCTATAATTAAAGATTTTCCTTGATATGCCTAACATGAATAAATATCTGTTTATCAGAATCGATCAAATACT
>BMAO01024694.1:0-16994 GCA_019973975.1 Trichonephila clavata
GGGCTCACCTTCTTTAGGTGAGTACGGGTGTCACAATCCCGAGGTGCCCTAGTGATCTTTTCCTTTCCCAAGGGGTTTACTGTCTTTGGTAAACACGGGATTCACAACCCGGGTACCCTAGTGATCTTCTCTATTTTCGACCCTCCTTCTTGTCATATTTTCTCTTTCTTCTTTCCCGTCTAGACACAGATTCACAATTTTTTATTACATGATTATCAATATTACATTTTTTTCTTTTGATATTAATCTTATTCGTTATTAAAAATATTTTGTTATTACATTTTGTTTTATATTTAGTGTTAACTATTAATTTGTTCTTTATTTTGATTTCAATTTCGATATTCTGTATTGTTTTGACTAACACGTTGTTTGTCCACCCGCACGTTTGCCGTGTGCGGCGTCCCGTAAGGAGGAAAATGGTGTCCTGGGGATACCTTTTGCGTTCCCTTTGGCCACGCTTCGCTGTAGACGGGTGCAGGAGTGAGCCCGCTCCTGTCAATCGGCTGGTGATGAGTCTTTTCGGAGACATTGCTGTAGGGTTAGTGCTGCAGATAAGGGGTGGCGGGTTTACCCGTTGGATCCTCGCCCTGATGCTGTAGTACTATATTCTGGGTGTACTCCAGGTAAGCGCCGAGCTGACAAATGTCAGTTGACCGGCACACTGCCTCCCTTGTTGGACTCCGTGGTGGTGGAGCACGCCAGGATGAATTTCCGTTTTCTTTTATGGATCCAATGCTGATGTGCCCGGTAAAGGCCTTGTTTTACCCACCCTAACCAATTGATCAGATTTCTGTTAATACGAGATTTTTTACTAATTTCTATACGAACAACGGAATGTTGACAAATCACCTTTTGCTATTCACAAAGCTCTTGTAGGAATAGGTGGTGAACCTAAATCTATTAAAAGACTGCGATCCGGTGATCTATTAATTGAAACACTCTCTGCCGTACAAACCAAATCTTTTCTTCTCGCAAAAACTTTCTTAGATTTACCCGTATCAATAAGTCTCATAAATCTCTGAACACTTGCCGAGGTGTCATATCTGAAACTGACCTATTGAACACCCTCGATTCAGAAATCCTCGATGGATTCTCCAATCAGGGTGTAATTCAGGTCAGGAGAATCACAATTAAAAAAGATGCTGAAATAATTCCTACGAAACAATATAATTTTAACATTCAATAGCCCGAAACTTCCTTCCACAATAAAAGCTGGTTACCTAAACTGTAAAATCCGTCCTTATGTACCGAATCCTCTGCGCTGTTTCAAGTGTCAGAGGTTCGGACATTCTCAAACTTCCTGCGTGGCCAACTAACTTGCTCTAGGTGTGCATCTGTGGGCATTCTTCTACAGATTGCACTCTAGAGCCTAAATGTATTAATTGCTCTCAACCCCATACCGCTGATTCCAAATTTTGTCCAAAATAGGAAAACAGAAAAGCAATACAAGAAATTAAAACTAATAAAAACATAACTTACTTAGAAGCCTGAAAGTTATTAGCCCTTTTTCCTCATCAGACATACTCCCAGGCTGTTAAATCATCAATAACATCCTCTTCTACACAGACAGATGAAATATA
Source organism: Trichonephila clavata (assembly GCA_019973975.1). Classification (NCBI taxonomy): domain Eukaryota; kingdom Metazoa; phylum Arthropoda; class Arachnida; order Araneae; family Nephilidae; genus Trichonephila; species Trichonephila clavata. The sequence goes on from BMAO01024694.1 coordinate 1,581, forward strand.
ACTGAAATTATATGTCCACCATTAAAACTACTTCAAGCTTCTTCACTTCCGAAACAAAATTTATCTCTCTCTATTCCATCAGTCTCTACATTTTCAGCTCAAGCAGATCTCTTGCCATCCACGTCTCTAATAGCTGCTACAACATCAGACTTTCAGTCAGCAAATCTTTTGCACAACAACGTCCCTTCCACATCCAATATATCCACTCTGCGGTTTCACATCATTTTCAACGCAAGCACAACCCTTGACATCAACCTCTTCAATAGCAGCTACTGTGTCAGAATCTCAGCCACCTATTCCTCTATCTAATAACGTACTTTCCACCACCGATAATATGTTTTCACCTATTGAGTCCTCTTCGAAATCAACTATCCATCCTCTTCTGTTGTTGAAACTCCCACCTGTACAACATCTACTACCATAGCTGCTACCTCAGAATCCAATAGCTTAGCATCAACAGATACAACTTCTGTATCTCAGGTTTCAAAACGTCGTAAAAAAAAGCTTCCTACCAAAAACATATCTAATACTGGAAAACCAAAATAGAGATAAAAATGGCACCCATAAACCGAAGAAAAGCTCACCTATTCAGGACACCTCAGATGAGGACATGATTATGTATGACGTAGAAGAAGAGGTGGAAACACCGAAAAAGAATATAATAAAACACTTGTCGGAAGAGTGCTGGAAAATGAGTGCTGGAGGCAGGAGGAATTTTTACACGTTATTACTCCAAGAAAGCGTGTAGAAGAAACTGAAAGAAAATTATTAACCCCGACGAAAAACAGAAAGTGAAATTATTCAATCATACTTGGTGGGGGTAATCCCCACCAAAATCTTGTTATATAAATACTTTTACCTAGATATAAAAATATTTTTTTTTCTTTGAATTATTTTAACCTTATTTGACTTGGTGGGGCATCCCCCACCAAAATCTGTTTGCTGTATATATGTGTGAACTTTTATATGTGAGTATTTTTAATGATTTTTAATATTTTAACAATTGATTGGCGCAGCTTAGCCGAAATCGGCTCTTGCGCCATTAAACCCTACACTCACTCACTCACTCACCCATCTGTTGTCTTTCAGCCCCTTAGGGGGCTCGCCTTCTTTAGGTGAGTACGGGTGTCACAATCCCGAGGTACCCTAGTGATCTTTTCCTTTTCCCAAGGGGTTTACTGTCTTTGGTAAACACGGGATTCACAAACCCGGGGTACCCTAGTGATCTTTTTCTATTTTCGACTATCTTTCTTGTCATTCAATTCATTCTTTCTTTCTCTTCCCGTCTAGACCACAGATTAAAATTTTTTATATACTTATGAGTAGTATTCAACTTTTCTTTATTTTTGATTGAATTATGTAATTCATATTGTTACTAACAGTTTAGTTTCATTTTGCAAAGTATTCATTTGGATTCATTTGTTGTTTAGTTTTCTGTATTTTTGATATTTTTAGTATTTTTGATATTTGTGTTTTACTAACAACGTTGTTTGTCAACCCGCATGTTTGCCGTGTGCGGCGTCCCGTAAGGAGGAAAATGGTGTTCTGGGGATACCTTTGCGTTCCCTTTGGCCCACGCTTCGCTGTAGACGGGAGGCAGGAGTGAGCCCGCTCCTGTCAATCGGCTGGTGATGAGTCTCTTCGGAGACGTTGCTGTAGGGTTAGTGCTGCAGATAAGGGGTGGCGGGTTTACCCGTTGGATCCTCGCCCTGATGCTGTAGCACTATATTCTGGGTGTACTCCAGGTAAGCGCCGTGCCTGGCATTTGCCAGATGACCGGCATACTGCCTCCCTTGTTGGACTCCGTGGTGGGTGGAGGCACGCCAGAATGAAGGTTTTTACACGCTTATGGATCCTATGCAGAATGGCCCGGGTAAAGGCCTTATTTTACCCACATTAACCGTTGATCAATTTGCAACACATTCACGATTTTTACTTATTTCCATGCCGAATAATCAAATGTCTACCAAATCTCCATTCGCAATTCATAAAGCTTTAATAGGAATAGGTGGTGAACCGAAATCTATAAAACGATTGAGATCCGGGGATCTACTTATCGAAACGAATTCTGCTGTACAAACGAAGTCTTTCTTACTTGCAAAAACATTTCTCGATTCTCCTGTAAATATAAGCCCACATAAATCTCTTAATACATCCCGCGGTGTCATATCTGAACCTGATCTGTTGACCACCTCTGAAGGGGAAATTCTCGAGGGTTTTCCGACCAGGGTGTAATACAGGTCAGAAGAATCACAATAAAAAAAGATGCAAATATTATTCAACCAAACACTTAATTTTAACCTTCAATAGCCCAAAACTACCCACATCCGTAAAAGCCGGCTACCTGAACTGTAAAATACGCCCATACATACCGAACCCTCTGCGCTGTTTTAAGTGCCAGAGGTTCGGGCATTCACAAACTTCCTGCCGTGGACAACTTACTTGCTCTAGATGTGCATCTGTTGGACATGCTTCCACAGATTGCATTCTAGAGCTTAAATGTATTAACTGCTCACAGCCCCATTCATCGGATTCTAAATTATGCCCTAAATGGAAAATAGAGAAACAGATACAGGAAATCAAAACAAATAAAAATATTTCATATCCAGAAGCACGTAAATTAATAGTTCCACAGTTACCTCAAACTTATGCTCAAGTTGCCAAACCCTCTACTGTAAATAATTCTACACAAACCGATGAAAATATAACAAAAATAAAATGCCCACCTTTAAATTTACTTAAACCAATTTCATCCCTCCCAAAACCAGATATACCAACATCCACTCCTGCTGTTTCCACATCATCTTCAACCCAAGCACACCTCTTGCCCTCAATCTCTTCAATAGCCACTACAGTATCAGAGCCCCAGCCACCAATTCCTATTTCTGCTGCAATACATTCCACCACCAACCCTATGTTCAGCCCTATGGAAACTTCATCAAACATATCCGCTTCCACATCCAACTCCTGTACTCAACCCCCTTCGGCATCTATAATACAATATTTAAAAAAGAAAAATCCAAAAAAAAACGAACAAGAAGGAAAAAGTTTCTACAAAAACTAAACGAAACAGCAATACATATAAAAATGGCACCACATATACCGATAAAGAGTTCTCCCGTACAGACTTCCGAAGAAGAAGAAGACATGCTCATATATGATGTCGAAGCAGAAGCGGACGAAGTAATGGAAAAAAAATATTTAACTCCGACCAAGCACCGGAAGGGACGTGATTGAATCACACTTATCGGACTTGGTGGGGGTAATCCCCACCAAAAACTTGTTATTAGCAATTTTTACTTAAAATATTTTATATTCGATTTTCTTTTTCTCAACTGTTTTAACCTTATCTGACTTGGTGGGGTGTGCCCCACCAAAATCTGATTGTTATTTATTTTTTTGTGTGAGCTTTTAACAATATTTGAGTATTTTAAATGGATTTTTAATATTTTAACGATTGATTGGCGCAGCTTAGCCGAAATCGGCTCTTGCGCCATTAAACCCTACATTCACTCACTCACTCACTGTTGTCTTTCAGCGCCTTTTCTCTTACCATCGCAGCGGTATAGTGCGTATTCGCCCATCTTTACAGATGGTTCGAAACGTGCAGGTTACGCAGGCTTTGGCATCGTGATTGAAGATAACATGCTCGGTTATAGGCTCGACACTTCTTGCAGTGTTTTCACTGCCGAAGCTGTCGCCATATACCGTGCACTTCAATTAATCGACTCCTGTTCACCTCGTAAATACTGCATCTATACTGATAGCATGAGTGTATTGGAAGCGCTTGAAAATTACAACGAATGGTGTCATCCAGTGGTGTGTAATGCACTCGACATCGTTAGTCGACTCTATAGCAAGGGTTTTGATATATTGTTTTGCGGGCTACCCAGCCACGTAGGGATTATTGGCAACGAGCAGGCGGACAGTGTGGCTCGGTCGGCGACGGCCTTTTTTCAACTAGCTGTTCCGCTATCAGATATGCAGCGTGTCATCCGGCATCATATTTTTACAGCATGGCAGGAATCATGGAGTCAGCAGTTGGATAACAAACTGCACTCTGTGAAACCTGTCATTGGAGCATGGCCTGTGATGCCAATGCGAAGGACTGATGTCAAGTTGACTCGTCTTCGCATTGGTCATACTCGCTTCACACACAGGCATTTGTTGTTGGGGGAAGATGCTCCTCAATGTCCTTCATGTAAGGTCTTGTACACAGTGCGTCACATTTTAATCGATTGTCCTGTTTTTAAGCATCATCGTATCACTTTTTTTCATACATCTGTTTTATCCTTGTCTGACTTGGTGGGGGAAACCCCCCACCAAAATCTGTTTGCTTTATTTTTAAAATTGGATTTTTATACCTCATTTGACAAAATAATTTTAAACTATTTTAACTTTGATTTTTATGTATGTGCATGCAGGCATGCACATATATAAATATATATTTTATATTTCATCGGCTTTTTTTTAAATACTCTAACAAACGTATGGCGCAGTTTAGCCAAAATTGGCTCTTGCGCCAGTAAACACTACAGTCACTCACTCATTCACCCCCACCAAAATCTGTTTGCTTTTATTTTTAAAATTGGATTTTTATACCTCATTTGACAAAATAATTTTAAACTATTTTAACTTTAATTTTTATGTATGTGCATGCTGGCATGCACATATATAAATATATATTTTATATTTCATCGGCTTTTTTTAAATACTTTAACACACGTATGGCGCAGTTTAGCCAGAATTGGCTCTTGCGCCAGTAAACACTACAGTCACTCACTCATTCATTCTTCTCTCCTTTCCCGTCTAGACAACAGATTAAAATTTTTAAATATACATGATTATAAAATCGAAAATTTCTTTTTTGTGATTAAATTCTGTTCTTTATATATATTTGTTATTAACACAGTGTGTTTTTAATTTGTGATACATTAATTTTGTTCCTTTATTATTGATTTTATTTTCGATATTCATATTGTTTTACTAACACAGTTGTTTATCAATTCGCATGTTTTCCGTGTGCGGCGTCTCTTAAAGAGGAAAATGGTGTTCTGGGGATACCTTTGCGTTCCCTTTGGCCCACGCTTCGCTGTCGACGGGTGGCAGGAGTGAGCCTGCTCCTGTCAATCTGCTGGTGATAAGTCTCATCGGAGACATTGCTTTAGGGTTAGTGCTGCAGATAAGGGGTGGCGGGTTTACCCGTTGGATCCTCGACCTGATGCTGTAGTACTATATTCTGGGTGTACTCCAGGTAAGCGCCGTGCCTGGTGTTTGCCAGTTGACCGGCTCACGTCCTCCCTTGTTGGACTCCGTGGTGGGTGGAGGCACGCCAGAACGAAGTTTTTCACGTGCTTATGGATCCAATTCTGATGAGCCCGGGTAAAGGCCTCGTTTTACCCAAATTTCATACCATTGAACATATTGCCAGTACTTCACACTTTTTCATCTTGTCGTTACCCAACAATGAAATGTCCAGAAAATCCCCTTTTGCGATTTTCAAAGCTCTCCAAGCAATCGGTGAACCAAAATCAGTTAAAAAAAATGCGATCTGGTGATTTACTTGTAGAAACAAAATCAGCTATTCAATCGAAATCTTATTTGTCTGCAAAAACATTTCTTGATTCTTCACTTACAGTTACTCCTCACAAATCCCTTAACTCAAGCCGAGGTGTCATTTCTGAACCTGTCTTGTTGAACACTCCTGATGCAGAAATCCTTGATGGATTTTCTGATCAGGGTGTGATTCAGGTCAGGAGAATTACAATTAAAAAAGATGCTACAATTATCCCTACAAAACATATAATTTTAACTTTCAGTAGCCCCTCTCTACCCAAAACTATTAAAGCTGGTTATTTAAATTGTAAAATCCGTCCATATATTCCAAATCCTCTGCGCTGTTTCAAGTGCCAGAGGTTCGGACATTCTCAAACTTCCTGCCGTGGCCAACTAACTTGCTCTAGGTGTGCATCTGTGGGGCATTCTTCTACAGATTGCACTCTAGAGCCTAAATGTATTAATTGCTCTCAACCCCATACCGCTGATTCCAAATTTTGTCCAAAATGGAAAACAGAAAAGCATATACAAGAAATTAAAACTAATAAAAACATAACTTACTTAGAAGCCTGAAAGTTATTAGCCCCTTTTTCTCTCATCAGACATACTCCCAGGCTGTTAAATCATCAATAACATCCTCTTCTACGCAGACAGATGGAAATATAACTGAAATTATATGTCCACCATTAAAACTACTTCAAGCTTCTTCACTTCCGGAACAAAATTTATCTCTGTCTATTCCATCAGTCTCTACATCATCAGCTCAAGCAGATCTCTTGCCATCCACGTCTCCAATAGCAGCTACTATGTCAGAATCTCAGCCACCTATTCCTCTATCTAATAACGTACTTTCCACCACCGATAATATGTTTTCACCTATTGAATCATCTTCGAAATCAACTATTCATCCCTCTTCTGTTGTTGTTGAAACTCTTACCTCTCTCTGTACAACATCTAGTACCATAGCTACTACCTCCGAATCCAATAGCTTAGCATCAACAGATACAACTTCTGTATCTGAGGCTTCAAAACGTCGTAAAAAAAAAGGCGTCCTACCAAAAACATATCTAGCACTGGAAAACCAAAAATAGAGTTTAAAATGGCACCCCATAAACCGGAAAAAAGCTCACCTATTCAAGACACCTCAGATGAGGTAATGATTATGTATGACGTAGAAGAAGAGGTGGAAACATCGAAAAAGGAAACAATAAAATTCTTGTCGGAAGAGTACTGGAAAAATGAGACCTGGATACAGGAGGGATTTTTGCACGCTATTACTCCAAAAAAGATTGAAGAAAAAACTGAAAAACGATTATTAGCCCCGACGAAACTCAGATATTGAAATTATATGAATCCTACTTATCGGACTTGGTGGGGTTAATCCCCACCAAAATCTTGTTATATTAAAACTTTTACCTATATATAAAAATATTTTTTTATCCCTCTGAATTATTTTAACCCTATTTGACTTGGTGGGGCATCCCCCACCGAAACCTGTTTGCTGCTTATTTGTGTGAACTTAACTTTGTTCAAAAAAAGTAAAAGATATATTTTTATTTTAAAAAATATATTTGTTTTCTTAACTAACGTAGTAACAGATCGGTGGCGTATCAATACCGATCTGCTGCGTACCTAGCCCTTAGCTCTAAGGGGTCTCAGTACCACCCTGTAGCCTCGCCGGCAAGGAATTCTATTTGGGCAGTGGAAAGGACCCTTGCAGGGAAGGGTATGCGGCGGAAGAGTTGCGTGCGTCGCTGGCGACGGCTTTGAGGTACGTTCTGCCGAAAACGTCCTAGAGGTTGAGGGCCTTGTTAGCGAATGGCTAGGCAGCAGGGACTCGTTCATAGCGAGAAATCCTCCTTGGCTTCGGCCTTGGACCGTGCCCGGCAGCACGTTATGGAGGTTTCCCCGCCGTCTAGCTTTGAAGAATCCTCCGGCGGTTAACTTGGGCACGTTAGAAAAGTGTGGGAATTCGGGGTCTGGCGGGGGCCCCGATGGAACTGGAAGAATCCGTGTTGCCAAATAATGGTGACAACTAAAGAGAATATCGTTTTGCCGCCTCCCATGGAGACCAAGTTATCCTCTTTAAGCGTCATCAACTACTCTTTCTTGGGCTGACAGGGTCGATACTTCGGACCCGTCATCGAGTCCAGGGTTTTATTTGTGCCCCGACGGAGGCCAATCTCCGTCAATTTCTCCCGTAGTGGAACAACAAATGGACATAAACCTAAAACAAAACTTATCATTCAATGCACAGTAAAAAGAATTTAGCGATTTTGCTAGATTCTTCATAATCAAAACGTAGAATACATTTTCAGCCGTATTACCCTTTTTGATCGAGAAGGCAATCACGAGTAGTATAGGGCAGGTTAAGACAATCCGTAAGATGCGCTCCGGGGACTTGTTCCTCGAAGTGACATCAGCGAAACAGTCTGCCGCCCTGATGAATCTCCGTAAAATGGCACACTTTACATAACCGTCGTTCCACACAACAGCTTAAATTTTTCGCGAGGCGTTATCTCTGCAACGGATTTGTTGAATGTTTCGACAGAGGAAATATTGAAGAATATGCAGGATCAAAAAGTTTGTGGAGTCAGACGAATTACGTTTCGGCGGGATGGACAGGTGCTTAACACTAAGCACCTCATCCTGACCTTTTCGACGCCTGATCCAATGTAGGTTAAGGCCGCGTATCTCCATTGCCCTGTAAGACCATATATTCCGAATCCGCTACGCTGCTTTCAGTGCCAGAGATATGGACACTCCAAAACAGTTTGCAGTGGCCAACCAACCTGCGCTAGATGTGCAGAGGTGAGCCGTGACATCAATGACTGCAAAGCCAAGGAACGATGTGTGATTTGCAAAGGAGACCATTCATCGTTTTCTCGATCCTGTCCAACATGGATAACAGAAAAGGAGATAACGGCAGTTAAAATAAAGTATCCTATCCGGAGGCTCGACGTGTTGTATTATCACGCACGCCAACTTCTGGAAAAAGTTATGCAGCTGCAACCAAAAAAACTTTCGAATCAAAAGGCACCCAAAGTAAAGAAACTAGTTTTTGTTAAACATCAATATTCAATAGTATTGCAGAAAACTATCGATTTCACCCATTAAGAAGAAAAACAAAAAAAAACCCGCATTAAAGAATCTGGCGTAATGTCAAACAAAAAAAAAAAGAGGTCGAACCTCTCTAAAGACTCCCAAGACAAAAAAAGACGATGTACTCATTCTTCACACTTCGGAAAGTGATGAATGTCTAATGGAAGATCTGTCTACCTATCCATCGACTCCTAGCTCCTTACAAGGAGCGAGTGCTAAAGCGGGATGACCTCCTTTGTTTCCTGGAACTGCCGTGGACTAAGAACTCGACTATAGATGATCTCAAATCCATCATTTCCACGTACCAGCCCGCATGTATCGCTCTTCAGGAGACTTTTCTGAAGAGTACCATGACAATGCGATTGCGTGCTTATAATTGTGTACGACGGGATGTAGATGGCAATGCATCACCAACTGAAGGTGTATGCCTTTTCATGTCCCATCTCTATTCCATTAATGTCGTCACACTGCACACATCATTACAGGCTGTGGCTGTACGGATTCATATCTATTCTTTAGTCACAGTCTGTTCTGTTTATTTAATACCGAATGATGTTGTGCCACAAGTGGATTTGAGGCAATTAGTCAGTCAATTGCCAGTTCTTTTTATTTTGCTCGGTGACACAGCCCTCTGTGGGGGCATGATGATACCAACTCTCGTGGGTGACAGATCGAACAGTTGATCTCAGATCACTGTCTCTGTCTGCTTAACAACGACGAGAAAACGTATTTCCATACACCCACAAAGACATTTCACTCCCTCGATCTTGCCATTTGTTCGCCAACACTGCTACCAATGTTGAATCTTGAGGTAAATAAGGATCTACATAATAGTGATCATTTCCCTGTCCTAGTCTCGCATGTTAATGGTGTGGGGACACGACTTAGTCCTCCCACTTATCATTTTCATCGAGCAGACTGGGATAAATTCACACGGCTAACGGATATCACCGGCACAATGCTCCAGAACAGGGAAGTTGATGATGCCTTGTCTAACGTCACTGAAGCTATTCGAAATGCTGCCGATGGGGGGGGGGCAGCCATTCCGAAAACATCTCATTCTAATCGGAAGCTGTGCAAACCATGGTGGAATTCTTCCTGCCAACAAGCAAACCCCTGAGGGGGCTCACCTTCTTTAGGTGAGTACGGGTGTGACAATCCCGAGGTACCCTAGTGATCTTTTCCCAAGGGGTTTACTGTCTTTGGTAAACTCGGGTCTCGCGAACCCGGGGTACCCTACTGATCCTTCTCTATTTTCGACCCTCTTGTCATTCAATTTTCCCTTTTCTTCTTTTCCCGTCTAGACTACAGACAATTTTTCGAAATTTACATGTACAAAATTATTGATTAATTTTTTATAAGATTACTCACAATATTCATTAATAATACTATATTTTTCGTTTTGTATTGCGTTAAATTCGTTTAATATTTTTTTCCCGACAATTTATTTTAATGTTCGTATTATTTCTTTGTTTTTTTACTAACAACGTTGGTTTTCCGACCCGCCGTGTGCGGCGTCCCGTAAGAAGGAAAACGGTGTCCTGGGGATACCTTTTGCGTTCCCTTTGGTCCACGCTTTGCTGTAGACGGGTGGCAGGAGTGAGCCCGCTCCTGTCAATCGGCTGGTGATAAGTCTCCTCTGAGACATTGCTGTAGGGTTAGTGCTGCAGATAAGGGGTGGCGGGTTTACCCGTTGTATCCTCGCCCTGATGTTGTAGTACTATATTCTGGGTGTACTCCAGGTAAGCGCCGAGCCTGACAAATGTCAGTTGACCGGCACACTGCCTCCCTTGTTGGACTCCGTGGTGGGTGGAGGCACGCCAGGAGTCATTTTCTCTTATGGATCCAATGCTGAGTTGCCCGGGTAAAGGCCTTAATTTACCCACTCTTAACATCGATCAAATATCAGAACATACAAGGTTTTTATTACTTTCACTGCCAAATAATGAAATGTTACTTAAATCGCCTTTTTCTGTTTACAAAGCCCTCATAGGAATAGGTAGTGAACCGAAATCTGTAAAACGCTTACGTTCCGGTGATCTACTCATTGAAACCGACTCCGCTCTTCAAACAAAGTCGTTTCTTCTTTCCAAAACCTTTTTAAACTCTTCAGTAAGTGTAACTCCCCACAAATCTCTAAACTCCAGCCGCGGTGTCATTTCTGAACCTGACCTGTTGACCACCCCTGAAGCAGAAATCCTTGATGGATTTTCTGACCAGGGTGTTATCCAGGTCAGGAGAATTACAATTAAAAAAATAGTACAATTATTCCTACAAAACATTTAATATTAACATTCAATAGCCCGAAACTACCAAATACAATAAAAGCTGGTTATTTAAACTGTAAAATCCGTCGATACATTCCGAATCCTCTGCGCTGCTTTAAATGCCAGAGGTTCGGACATTCTCAAACTTCCTGCCGTGGGCAATTGACGTGCTCCAGATGTGCAACTGTTGGACATCCTTCCACAGATTGCAGTCTGGAGCAGAAATGTGTTAATTGTTCACAGCCTCATTCGTCCGACTCAAAACTGTACCCTAAATGGAAAATCGAAAAAGAAATCCAAACTATTAAAACTAATAAAAATATATCATATGTAGAAGCCCGAAAATTAATAGCCCCACAACCATCTCAAACTTACGCTCAGGCTGCTAAACCATTAACGGTAAGCAGTTCCTTACAAACAGATGAAAATATTACCAAAATAATTTGCCCACCATTAAAATTGTTACAACCTACAATATCCGTTCCACAACAAATGCCATCCAGAATTCCTACAGTTAACAAATCATGTACCTCAACTCAAGCACAACTCATACCATCCTCATCTTCCGTTAATATTGCATCCGTATCAGATTCTCAGCCACCTATTCCTTTGTTTACTAATGCTCTCTCTACGTCCAATAGTGTTCTTGAATCTGTCGCATTATCCTCATCCAAACAAATACCTTCTCCTTCGACCTGCCCCATTTCTACAGTCTCACCCGCCACATCTACTAGTCTATCTACCTCAGTTGCATCTGTCTCATCCAGTAAAGCACCTTCTTCATCCACAGTATCAATGTTTACACCTTTAACAAATGAAGCAAGTCCTGTTCTTTCAACTGATACGACTACATCCAATACCATACCTTCCACAACTCAAGCTTCAAAACCTCGTAACAAAAAGCGGCCCCCTAAAAAAAATAAAAAACCGAATATAGAAATCAAGATGACGCCACATAAGCCAAAAAAGTCGGCACCTGTCGAATATACTACGGATGAGGAAGACACTATTATGTACGACGTGGAGGAAGAGGAGGAGGAGGAATATGAACCGGATCCTAACTTCACGTATAAAAACGGAAAAACATACTACAAAGGAAGTTTACTTTTAACCCCTACTAAAAATAGAAACTGACCTTTTCTCAATTATACTTATTGAATTTGGTGGGGAATCCCCCAACCCACCGATTCAGAAACTATTAAAATTACGGTCTAGATTTTATTATGAAATTTTATAACTTTTATTTACACGTTTTTCATTTATCTGTTTTTAAGATGTGTGTTATTTTAAGATCTTATCTGACATGTGTGATGAGGGGAAACCCCTCACCAAAAATTGTTCTACTTTTAATCATTGGAAACCAATTTTTATGCGATTTGAAATTTTAACTTTTATTGAAACTGCGTTTTCAGTATTTTTAGATATTTCGTCCTATATTTTAATATTTTAACAAATGTTTGGCGCAGCATAGCCAAAATTGGCTCTTGCGCCATAAAACCCAAAACTCACTCACTCACTTGGCAGTTGGTATTGACAAATTAAGCTTGGAATCGACTAAACTTAAGATTTTGTTAGTATTATTCTCAAATTCCCTACTCGAGGGGCCAAAAGAGACTACTGCGAGATCATCCGCAAAGGCTTGAAGAAGAAACAGTTCAGAGAAAGAATAGGGTTAAAATAAATATTCCAAAGAGTAGGGGAAAGCACAGACCCCTGTGGGCATTCTTTATAAATTTGTTTTTTAATTGTAAAAGAATTATCAGCCCAAATAATTACCCTGTTAGTGAGATAAGAGTGAACGAATTTCTGAAAGTGAAGGGGCATATGGAATGAATGAAAAATATTGAAGAGTCAACCAATCCACGTTTTCAAAAGCAGATTTGATATCGATAAACGTGGAAGCAGTATGCTTATACCCCTGCGTATTTTTAATGTTATGCACTATATTGTCAACAGTCTCAATGCAGCTGCGGTTTTCCTTAAAACCGAACTGAGACCCATGGAGAATTTTATTCTTAGAAATCCAGAGAAGAAACCTATTAAGAAAAATTCTTTCTAAAATTTTGCCAAGAGTGGATAACAAACAAATGGGCCGATAGGAGAGAGCAGACGATGGGTGACTCCCAGGCTTTAGAAGAAATTTAATTTTAGTGTCCTTAAAAATGGAAGGGAAGTGGCTAAATTGGATGCAGAGGTTAAAGAGACGGAAAAGCAAGTTGGGGAAAGAATTGTAAAGAGCTTTCCAAATAGCGTAGTCAACGAAATCAATACCCGGGGCTTTACCTTCCCGAAGCTTCCGGAAAACGACGTCAACTTCAGTAGGTCTCAGGCCAGAAAGAGGAAAGCCGTTATTGAAGACAGGGGGAATATAGAGGAGGAGATCCTGAAGGAAAATGAGAATCAAGAAGGCTTATCTTACTTTGGAAGGTGGAGGCAGGGTCACCAGTCGAGGTCTGATGAAGATTAGTAGGGCTGGTTAGCTTTCCGAAAGCTGCTTTAAATGTAAACCCAAAATTATTAGAATTCGTTGAACAGAAAGATTCCCAAGCCTTATTCTTGGTGTCAATTATTAAGTTTTTATAGTAGGCCCGAAGGGTCTTATACCTGGAGTGCATGGAGGCAACCTCGTCGACCGGAAAGGCCATGTTTTGTGAGGGAAATCATGCTGCGCTTGTATGCGTTAATTTCGCTGGATTCTTAGAGAATTGTTCCACCATTTGCAAGAAGGAGTGTTTAAGACACGGCGGTTTCTAAGAGTTGAGAAGGCAGAGACTTTAGTAGTGTTTATTAATAAGCAAGCAAAATCGTCCAGTTGTCCTATTGAGGAGATATTAGTTGAGAAAGAATTAAGAAGGTTATAGTGTTTGCGAAAATTAGAAATAAATTTATTCATGCCATATTTGGTTTTAAAGACAAAGTCAGAAAAGGTTAGATCACACCGGAGATGGACACTGATAAAGCTATGGTCACTAAGAGAATCTGTTGAAAGAATTTCCCAATGCTCAACAAAGGAAATAAGGTCACAAGATGTGACGGTGAGATCGGGGTTTCCAACCGCAGACCTCGGACCATGAAACGTTGGCCCCAGCCCTGGAATATTGCAAAGGTGTAAATAGTTGGAGAGCAAGAAATCAGTCAAGATATCCCCCCTCCTGTCAGTGCTCTTATAACCCCAAACAACTGACCTTGCAGTGAAATCCCCAGCTAACAAACAGTTCTTACTTATTCCTTTATAGAGATTCAATTGATTAATAGCCTCAGAGAAATCATTGTGAGGGGGATAGTAAACGTTAATAACAGTAAGGAGAACTTGGTTTAATTTAATGTTGACAGACACAGTGTGATCGGTTTTCATGCGAAAGTTGCAAATGATATTCCGATTATAACAAACAATGGCACAATTGAGATAAAAAAAAACTGTTAAACTGATAACGATAAAATAATTAGTCTTGAAAAAGACTTTTTTTGGTAAACCAAAACTAAATATTTCAAAAATATGAAATAAAAATTAGCAGAATAAAGAACGCAGTATAGCCCAGCAAATGTAAACAAACAATTTGAATGGATTACAATATCTTCACTTTATTTGAAAACTGCTTAACTGTGTTAGAATTAATTAAATTGGCTAGAAAAGGAAAAGTGCGTCTGCTAAAGCAAAATGATGTCAGAATGTAAATTCTGGCAAGCATATTAGTTATCATAACTTTGGATTTTTTTAATTTAGAGCTCTGAAATTTTGTGAGATAATAGAGAAATGTATAAGAAATAATTTAGGCAAAAAAAAAAAAATTTTTTTTTGATTTTTTGACCGATTTTCGTCAATTGTGAATCGTACCGTGTCCCCTTCAAATAGTTAAATAACTCGCAAAATAATGCAGCTAGAGCTACCAAATTTTAGAAACATATTTTAAAAAGTCGCACAACTAAAATAAGACAATTAAAAAAAATTCGTTAATTTAGTCATTTTTAGGGTAATGTGTTCTCTTAACTAATGATAGTTCCAAAAGCAAACTAATAGAGCAATACTCCTTTAAAGCCCCAAATAAAAAGGCTAAGCCTGATACTGTCCAAACCACACCCCACCCCCAGTAGCTACTTCTAATATCTTTAGTAGTCTACAAAGTCAAAATAATGACCCTAATATTAATGATGCTGAGACCCTTTAACCAAAAATCAACCCGATTATTCTTTGGTATACCGAAGATTATAATCTGATCTTACAAGACGTACAAAGGCCTCTCCCAACCGCGGAAAAAACATTCTTAGGAGATAAAATTAAAATCTTAGCTGGAACTGAAGACCATCACAGGGAAATAACGCAATAAACTGTTAACAAGTGTGAATATTACGTAATTCAACCTATAAATAACCGACCTCAAACTCTTAATCAAAGGTCTCTCAGTCACTACTGACTGCGAAGATATTAAAAAAAGACTTCACTGAAAAAGGCATCAAGGTGGTGAAAGTTGCCCAATTGAGACAATGGCAG